>JAUYWG010000057.1:20718341-20731776 GCA_034779775.1 Enteromius afrohamiltoni
TATATAAATTATAAATAATATATAAATATTATAAATATAAATATATTACTGTTGAAAATGCTTTCAATATATTACTGTCTCTGCTTTCCAAGGCAGTTTAAACATCAATATTGTGAAATATTTTTAAACATCTTTGCTACTTTAATAGTTTAATTTCTAATGCAGACTAACTAGTAAATAAACTTCTATCAATGTTGAAAACTGTATATATTTTTGCTCAAATTATATATATAATTTTTTTCCCCTCCATGATTCTTGGATAAAGTTTAAAGAACATATAAATAAATATTTTGTCATGTTACAAATGTCTGGACTGCCTTTTTGTGCCATGCTATTTTTTAACCTAATTATTTTGTCAGTCCAGTCCAGCTTTCTTTAGGTCCCAAGTACCTGCAAATTAACTAAGATTTGCGATTGGGTCTAAACTGTTTTAAACTGGCCCAATCGTCTGTAACAGACACGTTTCACATTTGTGACAAAAACACAATCCGTACCGAAACAAACCAATAAAACAAGTTGAGGCTTGAAATCGCTTCAGTACGCTTCTCACATTTCTTCTAAAAGCTCCATGGAAATTGATTCCTCATAACAGGACTCATGTAAGTCAAGCTAACATGGTCATTACTGAAAAAGAAACATCTGGAACTATAATGTTGAAGGACTGGGAGTCTGGAATAAAAATGTAGTGCTGAAATACGGCAAAAAAACGGAAGACAAGATAGTTCGTAAAAGCCTTGAGGTCCTTTTGGTGGAGTAGGAGTGGAAAGGCTCTTCAAACTTCAGCACCTGACTTGAAATCTTATCGGCTGATTTATAAGAGGCGATCCTAAAAGCTCTTTATTACATCAACACTGAAGATGACATAGACAAGTTCTCAAAGCTTCATCAAAAAAAGTCATGCTGTTCCATCACAGAGGGTCAAATCTAATAGCAAAGAAATATTTGTTAAAAATCAACTGGCTCAACAAAAAGGAGTGTAAAAGGCTTACCATGTTAAAGTCTAGGTTCCTTTCCACCCACTCTGTAGCAGCTTCAAACTCGTCATACATCTCCATAATGTAGAGCGTGTCCAGTGCATCCACAATGGTGGCTCCTTTGAGACTTCCTGTGGATAAATATGACAACAAACCATTTGAGAAGGCTTTCTGGGGGGTTACCTCTAGGATCAAAGCAGAAATAAACCGATAGCTTTATGACAAAGACCTCAGAGCCTTCGAGGTATGGACCCTAATGCCCTGCCTAAGGGAAAATCCTGTGTAGAGAGCAAACAAACCATGGCTACAACAAATAAAAACCTTGTGAGTTAACACCCTCAAAGGGAAGCCAAGGTTAAGATGAACAGATCTTACACAGGGCATGTCAGATTACTTCAGAATTTTAGTAGATAACGTGAAAACAAAGTGGATAAAAATAAAGGAATAAGCTTAACTCTCTGTAAAGAAAATACATCGACAGATTTATACTGAACTAAAAACAATGATTCACTAAACTCTGGTAACAAAGATAACTTAAATATGAGACGTTTGTGCAATAATATGTAGCTTGTAATTACTATATGTAATTAATATGTAATTAATATGTATATGTAGCTAGTAATTACTATAATTTATACAACGAAAGAAACAATTATTATTATTATTGTTGTTGTTGTTATTGTTATTAATCAAAAAAATCTAAATATTACCATTACAGTTATTTATATAAAAATAGATATTTTACACACACATAATATTCATTGTTGTCTTCAATAACAGTATTTATATTAAGTATTGTTTTGTTACAATTTACAAAAAACTACATTTAAATAAAAACAATTTGATTGCTAAATATTAATATAATTAGTATTATTATAAGTATCAATTCAATTTGATTATTATTATTATTATTATTATTGTTGTTGTTGCTCTTCAAAAATAGTATTTCCATTTTATTTTATTTTATTTGACAAAAAAATGGCAAATTAGAACAATTATTATAATTTTAAATAACATTTAATTGTTGTTATTGCTTCTTCAAAAATATTTTTATTTTGCATTTGATTTGACAAAATTGTTAAATTAGAACAATTTGATTGGTATTTGGTATATATTTTTTTAATATTTTCTATTTAATTAAAAATATTTTAATTTGTTTGAAATAACTAATAATTATTTACTTATAGTTTAAATACTTTTTATTAATATTAATCTAAAGTAAAACACTCTTTTTTTTTCTTTTTTTTTTTGGTCTTCAAAAGAAAAACAATCATATCTACCTATCTGTCCTATATCACACAACCATTTTATCCATTATTACCCATCAAGATTTTCTAACAACATGATAAAAAGACGACAAAATAATGAAGACAATTAAGGTGCTGATGTTATGAAACAAATTTGGGAAAGAAAATAATGGCATATGGTAAGTGGCATAACCGTTCAACAACACGAACGATGCTCGCTAGCAGTTTTTTACATTTGTACTGATTATGAACCCAGCAGGTTGGGCGATACTGCTTTTTGTACTTTAATAATTAAAGTCTGGCACTGCATGCAACCCTCTTCAAGAATGAAAAGCTGCCAACCAGCTGTGCTCCTAAAGTAACAGTCATGGCTTTGCTTAGTGATGTTGAAGATGCAATATTTGTACGAAACATCTCAAACACCTCCAGCAGAGCATTCACATGCTTTTCTGTTAGCGAGAGCCAACGGAATGATGGAAAAATCCCCGAAAAGAGTAAGTTGCTGCATGCCTTAGACAGTGAGAAGACACTGTCTGATAAATTTGCTTTCTGGTATCTGGCTTTTAAAAAACATGGATCTCACTTCCAAAAATCTATCAAGAGAAAAACATGTGGGAGATGCAAGCACACCACGGCACTTCATTTCCACGAGTTAAAGAGGACCACAACGAGTTGTCAAAAGACACAGGAAAGGGAAACAGGAAGTGCAAATCAAACAAAACATCATAAAAATGAGCAAAGCGCCCTCCTTCCTGCAGCTATGCTAAGAACAGTCTCCATTCTGCTAAATTACACCACCATAAAAGTTTTATGTTCTGTCGTGGCCTTTGGTCTAAAGCCATTATTTTACCTCCCTAAACCAAAATCACAAGTTACTGTAGGCTACACTTTGCCAGAGAAAGCCAGGGAAAGAGATAAAGATGAGAGTGTGTCATGTGTTATTTCATTTATTCCTTCTTTTTTTCTACTCTGGATTTAATAGTGAATGAATTCAAATGCAATTTAATCTAATTAAGTACTTACTTTATTTATGTATTTATGTGCCACTTATTATTTTTTTTACTACAACATTTTATAGTTTTCTATTTGTTGTATTTTTAGTGTATTTAGTAGATTTGTGTGTGCATATACACAAATACGCAAACATAAATAAATACACTTTAATGAAAACAAAATACAATTCCAAAATAATCAATATTTTTTCAATGTTTTCTGTTTTGTATTCAGTGTATGTTGTTTTTTTTAATTAATAATATAATTATATTTTATATAAATATATACAATAATTGTATATGTATATTTTACTTAGCTTATGTTTTTATTTTCCTGAGTATATGAACAAACAAATATAAAAGCATATATATATATAAATATATGTGCTTTTATATTTGTTTGTTCATATAAATATAATATATATATATATATACACACACACACACATAATTATGTTTACTGTGTATCAAATACACACTGTACAGAACAAATGTCAAAGCAGTTACATTTATTCCAGATAAATAGAAAAGTTCAGCTACCAGTACATTTTTTTTTATTTTTTAAATCTGCATGGCTGTGACCTCATTCGTGTAACCACAGTTTTTGCAGCTCACATTCTGCTAAAGCCCACAATTTTCATAAACCTTAAGCACAACAATCAATACACAGAACTTAAATGCAAACAGTAAGCAAATAAAGGTGTTCTACAAGGAGACGATGCAAATCAAAATCATCTTAAAGGCATAAACTGCAAGGCAGGTGAAAGAGCAGCATATTTGTGCACAATGTGTCTTTTCACAGGCCCTCAAGCAGTCAAACCCCAGAGAGCAAGTGTGAGAAGGTCATAAATCACTTCACTACGAAGCTTTCTAACACAGCCCTCGGTTAGACATTCACGTCCCGAAAGCTTTTTCCCCTACATGACTGGTTTTACCCTCAGACCCAAATCAGAACTATACGATCTTATCCTCCGAGACGTCCACTGCACAGGTTTACCGGAGACTCTATAAACTGATCTTATCTGTTCCAATTACACTGGTCAATTACAAACCAGCACTTAACGACCTGATAAAGCCATTCACAGTCATCAATCCCTGCTGAGAGCGTGTAGTGACCTCAGACAAGCAGGCTGGTATCCCATCACCTCTAACCTATCAATACAAAGACTAGATCTTATCACCAGTTGTGCCTCTTGAGAAGGTTGTGGGTCGAAGACGATAACTGTCCGACGCCAAAAAGACAATCAACTATTGAACCATCTTCCATCCCAGTGCATCTTATGGATTAATCGATGAAACCAACAACTGGCCATTCTTAAGCAGGGGCAAAACAAACAAGAAACGAGCACTAATGTTTGATGCTAGCATCACGTGCTGGAGCTCATCTCAGCAAGGCCTGTATAACAGATGGCCGCTCTTTTGGGATCTGAAAGAAAGCCATTACGAAGAGAGAACCTCCTGGAAGTGGTATTATCCAAATGAAGGTTGACCTCCAGAGCTATTTGGCATGGAATTGACATTGGCGGCATCTGCAAGGTGGTACAATTCTGCAGGTTTATTCTGGGCTGACAGATACTGGACAGTAATTCAAAGAACATTATCTGGCAGGATTTTTTTTTTTTTTTTGGAAAGAAATGACCTACCATGGGGTCAAGTCCACAAATAATCAAACATGGGATACTGAGTAAAGTCTAAAGTTTCAAAGTTATTTTAAAAACACACCTATTCAGTCAAACTCAAACAGCACTGAATTAATAATCATGCGGTCAAGACAACACTGATAATTTATGTAGTTTCAATTAAATATTTATTTCTTGATGCTTACTTGAATACAAGTGATTACAACATTAAAACTGTTCTATATGACTGGGTTCTGTGTCAAACAACTCTATTTAAATATATATATATATGTATTTTAAATTTCTACAGTATAATACAATTCAAAAAGGGTCTTTTTGGACCCCTACACTCTCCCAATAGGGTTGGGTATCATTTTTTTCCATACGGGTGCCAAATTGATACTTTTAAAACGGTTTTGGTGCATAAATGGTGTCTGAATCGATACTTAAAAAACAAAAATAACTCTACAACTATCTCCCAATCATGAAGTCAGTAGCATTTCATCACCCAGGTTGCCTGCCCTGCATTAAGTGAGGCGGCTGCAGCAGCTACTAAAAAATGTCTAACAGTTCGAGTACCAAACCTAAAACATATGGAACAAAACCCTGCCGAAAGCATTTGAAATAAAAAGCTTGTTGAATTCCACAAATCAGGAGAAAAAAAAAAAAAATACATTGCATTAAAATGCAAGCACTGTTAGTTGCATTGTATTTTCATGGCTTGCATTTTTATGCGCTGCATTTTAACATGGTTGTATATTTACTTTGAAAATGTTTGTGAAATATTTGCGTTTGAAATATTCACATTGTTAAAATACTGTAATCAATATTCATCTTACAAAGTTAATTTACAAAATATTCAGTTTGTTTAATACATGTGAATTCAAATTGAAAATTGAGTATGCAGTGCATCGCCAATGCATCGTGATATTGTATTGAACCGAATCGATGACATGATAATGGTTATCGAACCGAACCATGAGACCAGTGTAGGTTCACACCCCTAGTAACTAATGACAAAATTTTCATTTTTAGGTGAACTAACCCTTGAAGGCCGAATGCCACTGTGTTCATTTATTCTATTTATTTCATTTAACAATTAATAGCTTAATTCCTATTATACCTTTTCAGTAAAGGAATATGTTAAATATGTACAAAAACTAGCATTGAGAAACATCAAATTAATATTGGTATCTGGAAAAAAATCCTATTGCACACTGACATACAATCTGAAAGTAATTATTTAACCATCGCACAATTCATTAGCAAACTTAATAGTTATGATTCTTGGCTCATTCCAAGAAAAAAAAAAAAAAGCAGTTTAATGAGTCAGTTGACCCAGTAATCACTCTGAATGATTCTCTGACTTATTCCACCAATAATTTGCAAATTCAAAAAGTGATTAATCATTTAAATGAGACATTCAAAAAAGAATAAATCAGGCATCACTGATCATTCTGTTCATTTGTTTATTCGTACAACGAGAAGTGACAACTCAATGTTTATTGCCCTATATTTCACCACATTTTCAACATACTCAATTCAGACTTTAAGCTCACAACTCCACTACATTGATATTATACACATATACATATACAATAGTCTTGCCACAGGGTTGTAGATTGAGCAGCAGTAAAACATTACCTCCTCTAGTGACACTGTAGTAACGAGGAAAAGACAATAACAGACAGTGTCAGTGAACTCCGAGGACTGACACAATCTCTAGTCAGAGCTTCTAAAGCAAAACACATGACTTCAAAAATACAATTAGGCTGGTGATTACAGCTGAAACATGAAGACTCGTCTTGCTCAGCAAGAAGCTGTTTGTAAGCACATCTCCAAGCAGCAGGAACTCCTGAAGCCTGCTGTGACACTGAGCGACGGGTTTCAGGCACCAAACTAAACGCACCTAACATGGCGATGTCCATCACAACCAGACAATAATTCTGCCCAAGCGTCTGTAGCAATTCTTCAGCCCTATTCAAGGACGGCCGTGCAAAGGCCGGTGCAACACAGCTGTCTGCTGAATCTTAAAAGCATCAAGCCATTTAGTACCAAAGACGCTCCAATTTGTGTTTGCCAGCAGGCAGCCAACTGGCAGAAGAAAAACACACAAGCAAACACTGCAATCATTAACTTGAAATCACCCTCTTCAAACAGATGGGAGTTTTTTCAACTATGGGAACTTTCATGTCTCTGGGGTTGATTTTTATGAAAACTAACAGATTGCAACTTTTTCTTCTTGTTTTATGAAGGTCACATAAAATATGAAACACACGGGCAGAAAAGAGTAAAAAAATTCAAAGCGAGAAATTTGTCATTTGCAATACTGCTGCTGCAGTCCTGTCTAACATTGTTTTCTAACACCCTTGTATGTTGTATGTTTATGTCATAAACTAATGCGTATTAACAGAGCCCATCTTAATTTCTTTTTTTTCTTTAATACAGTATTTTAATGTGATTAAATCTAAACTTACACTAGAACAAGTGTAGAAAATAATGCCAGGAGGAGTTACAAGGATAGCCGACAAGAATATCTTTTTAAAACTTCACGTTATATTACAATAATGGAATTATGTTATTATTTTGTAGCTAAATAAAAGTTATCAGTATTTTTTTTTTTTTAATCTTTACATAATTAAGTTGGCTTGAAAAAGTATTTTAATATCAACAAAATGCTAGTAACTTACTAATCATGCTAGAAACATGTTGGTAACTTGCTAATCATGCTAGCAACTTGCTAATAATAACAACATGCTAATCACTTACTAATCATGCTAGCAATATTCTAGCAGCATGATAATCATTCTTGAAACATACTAGCAACATGTTACTAACTTGCTACTCATGCTATCAATACGCTAGTAACATGCTGCTAATAATGCTAGAAACATGCTAGTAACTTGTTAAGCATGCTAGAAACATGCTAGTAACTTGCCAACCATGCTAGCAACATGTTAGTAACTTGCTAATCATGCTAGCAACATGCTAATAATAATAACAACATGCTAATAACTTACTAATCATGCTAGCAGCATGATAATCATGCTTGAAACATACTAGCAACATGTTATTAACTTGCTACTCATGCTAGCAATATGCTAGTAACATGCTGCAAATAATGCTAGAAACATGCTAGCAACATGCCAAAAAATTGCCAACCATGCTAGCAACATGTTAGTAATATGCTAATCATGCTAGAAACATGCTACAAACTTGCCAATCATGCTAGCAACATGCTAACAACATGCTAAGTATCTGTTTATCTGTAATCGGACTTTGTAATCTTACGTTTTCTAACCATTTTACACTAAAAACTCAAACTTTTCAAACTTTTTAAACTCATTTTAAAAGCATTTTACTAGCATGATTTCTATGAACTACTTTAAACGTTCTAGCTAGGCTTTTTCAAGCCAGCTTAAAGTTTGACTACAAACTTTATTATCTAGTTTATCTATTAAAATGTTTTAAATTAATAATAAAAAGTTCAATTTGTTTGCTGCTAAAAGGTATTTATTGTTAAACATTGACAAATGCTAATTTGTAAATAACATTCACATTCATAAGGCTAGTGTTAAACATGAAATCTGAAGCAAGTTCTGCTTCCTCACTAAGACCCATTTTCATTCAAATTCATTGAAACAAAATCCCAACGCTTCTGCTAGTCAATCTGGTATTCATTTTCTGACCTGTGCCCCAAGCCGCACAACTAAGCATATGACTTTTGTTGGGCCATTAATACAAGTGCTGCCATATACTGACAGAACATCATGGTTCAGCAGCCACTGTGCTAAATGAGCACACAAGAGCTTAGAGCCAGACTGACATTTTCTTCCTCTTTTCTACCACTTATCTATGCTCTTCTGCACTTCTAGAAAAAAAAAAAAAAAGTGATGCCCTTTTATTTAATTGCACAGTTCATGGCAGGGACCACCACACAATGGCTTCATTCACTGTTGGGAAATGGTTATTTCCAAATCACAATCAGAATGGTGAACATTGTGGAGAAAAACACAGAAGCAGAGTAGGCCTTTTCCCTGTGTGTTTTATTAAAGGAAGTGGTCTTGAGTGACAAGCACATACATTCGGGAACTGCAGGCCGTTCATACTGTACCTGAGCGGCTTCATTAGCCAAGACTTTGTCTCAGTCCACGCTGTTTTTTTTTCACACAGGGATCCAGTCTGGAGGATGTGCTCCTCTCTGTGCTGAGATGATTGGCACATGGAACAGAATGGCCAGTATTCAGCAGGACTAAATCAGCTACGTGAGATATGCAGACACTGAAATCTATGTTCAGGTCAACGTTCAAACAATAATTCTGAACAAAACTCAAAAGCAGTATTGGAATACAGATTGTGGAGTTACGATTACTTCGATCACATACTGTGGTCCAGAAAGTGGAGTGACGCTGAGAGTAGATTTTGTTACATAAAATATTAAATTGAGATCAGCCATTGAAATTAACAAAGTGGTCTTTTCCTGGATTTGGTAAAACATTCTAATATGGATTACCTTCTTTATTACATGCACATTATACGAAGTGATCAACATTTAGTTTTCAATCACTGATAATGGGTATTATACAACAGTCTGAATAGAGGGCCTCATTGAGAACCCTAAATCTCTGGGACAGAATGATAAAGAACCTTAAAAATAAAGATTCCAAAAGAAAAGTTTATTAAGGACTAGAATCTCAAATTATATTGTAATTTCTTTAGGATTTCTTCAGTTATAATCACTCAAACTTTGAAAAAAGGATACTTTTGCACTCAGGTGTGTTTAATACAGTTATGTTGACAGAAGGAAATAGGACAAATTTCTAGTTTCAACATTACATATATTTGCCAAAGTGACCCACATTTGGATTTTGACCACTGAACATGTGTACAAATTATTGATTTACTCCAGGAGCCATATGCAAAATCCATCACCTCTGGAACTAAACCACATAAGGCCTTAAAAATGAAGATACCAAAAGAGAACTTTGCTAAGACCACATACTTAAAAGGGTGTCAAGACAAATACTTAAATACTTTGAGTTAGAACGCGCAAACTTTGGAGAAAAACCCTAAAAAGCTCTCTTTTCTCATTTTTTAAAAGATTGCTCAATTTTACTAATAGTAACTTAAGTAACAAAAGTTTTGACCTCCTCTACAAAATGTTTACATATAAAAATGCAAATGTTCAGCCATGAGATTTAGCATTTTGACTTTCACCCCTATAAATCTTCCTTCAGAATAAATATAAGCTTAGAGGTGGCGATGTGACAATTTTTGATCATGGACAATAAAAATTTCTCCACAATCTGCTTTTTAAGGAATATCGTAGTATGGTGCTATTTTATCATCTCCGTCTAAATATGCTGTACAGTGCGACATACATTCACATCAGTGTTAACAGTGGTTAAATTACTGCACTTATTCACAATCATAAAAGTACATTAAACATTTCATGTGTGTGCTGTACGGATGCACTTTTCCAGCGTGTACACCTGAAGCACACGCGCACTACAACCCTGTCAAATAGCGCCTAATTACTGATATTTATCACATGTGATTGTGGTAATACTGTCCATTTAACACACAGCATTAAACACAGTTGCTTGTGTCTAAAGTGAAGGTAAACAGTCAAGAGAAAAATGTGATTGTGAAATGTGATCTCATTAAAGGGACAGTTCACTCAAAAATGATAATCATGTCATTATTTACTAGTGTTTATTAAGGTTTCATTTTTCATGTTTGTTAATTCAGTGCTGCTGAATACACCTACTCTTCCTGAAAAATAAAAGCACTGTTTGTTTTATTCATATTATGTTTATTTGTAATGTGTAATTTGTAACGATTTTTATCTTTGCTATTTTTGGCCTAAATATCTGAACTTCTTTATTTCATACTTTGTTACCTTGAAAGGATTTGTTTTTAGAAAAAAGGCAAATTAGTTTGTCCGTACTGCTCCGACAACTGAGTAAAATCAAATAGTAAAATCAATGACAAAGAATTTTATTTAAAAAATATGATATTTTTGCCATATCGCCAACCACTACCTCTGTAATTTGCAAAATAGTCTTAAAAAACCAACAAACGTGAATCGTGATTTCCCCAGAAAAAAAATTGTGATATGATATTTTTTTCCCATATCTCCCACCCCTATATAAGCTAAATCAAAAGTTTTAGCCAAAGACCTTTAGTTGACATGGAATGACCCTATATCCCTAAAAAAATAATATACCTAAGAAGATTCCCATGCTGTATGCAATAAACTTATTGAAAAACGCAATGGAGATAAACAACATGATCATAAAAATATTAATACACCTATGATTAATGTCTATATGTCAAATGGTGCTTTCCTTTTCAAAAAAAAAAAAAAAAAAAAAAAAAAACTTTCCGCACTCCCAAATCCCAATCTTACCCGATCACATACTTCACGTAACTGTTGCAGCACCAGCAATGTCAAAAGTACCAATTAATTACTAATCAACATTCATCAGTGTAATCAAATCAACTTTATAAATTATAAACAACAACAACAATAAACATTAATTTAAGACTAACACAGTCTCCTAGCTTCTAACCTAGACTATCAAGCAGTTCCAACGGCCTTAAAACAAACCCAGAGTCTGTGAAATATTCAAACTCGCTCTAATCCACAGATTCCGAAGCCTTAATGATTTTTTCATGGTTGGTTAAATGCAATTCATCAGAAATTTGCCGTATACTTCAAAAGATTTAATGCACTTAATGTACGTGAGGTCAAATGTACGAGAGAAAGACCTTTGCGCTGCTCAACTGCGTGCATGCGGCAATACACAGAATACGTTCAAGACACGTGGCACCAATCTCACACGTCCGGATCACACAAGCAGGCGCAGTGTCTTGACTAAGCACTACCATATGGCATGACTGCAGTAAGTGCACTAAATCCCTGTGGGTTGTAATGTGTGTTTTTGGGACCGCCCCAGTGATCATGACTTCCAATGAGGTCTTACGTTACGCATCGGCGTGTGTGATCCGATCGCCGGCCGGTCTCGGCGGCTCACATCTCACTGAGGAACGAGGTCTAAAGCAGCACAAAACAGTCATTCCAGCTGCCTGGTCAGGTACAAAAACCCTGACCAGCATATTCCAGATCATCTTTTATTCAGAGCCAGGGTACCATTAACCCAAAATATAAATTTATAATGGCAAACCCTGCCAGACAAAACGTGTGTTCAATGGTCTCTGATGTGGTCGCACGCCCCATGGGGCCAACCATACTATTTGAGAAATTGACGAGCACTCAAAACTGCCTGGAAACGCATGCCACAACAAAAAAGGCTGGGAGGTAATAACAGAGGTGAGAGAGCTTTCTGGCTTTGACTGACACGGGAGCCGTTTTAAAACGTGCACACACGCACGCTCAAGGCTGTAGTGCATGAGAGAGAGTGTTATGGACTTCTAGCCAGATATTATATTGTTATTCTGATAGTGTCTGAGACAAATAAATTAAGACTGTATATTCTACTGGCACGTCCGAAGCAAATTTATTGAGGTTAATCAAATGTGCGCTGTAAATCCCCAGCCTGCCCTCAAGCTGAGGGCCAATTGACTACGTGGAGTTTACTACACAACAGCAGCACGTCTGATGAATCTTTCATAACACACTCAATCTCCACTCTTAAAAAAAAAACAACAAAAAAAAAAAAAAAAACACCGATACGCATGACTTACAACATTGAGAGAACTCAATTAATTAAGAGGATAGGGCTGGAAATTGTCTGTCGGGTTAAACAGAAGTTTGAAGTCTCAAGTCAGTCCCTCATTATATTAGATTTTCAATAGTGATAGAATAGTCACAAGAATAGTCTGCAACTGGTAATTATTATTTTAAAGAAAAGACTAAAAATTCTAAAAGACTAATGTCTATGCTGTAAATGTTTAATTTCCAACATCGAGAGAAAAAAAAAAAAAAAAAAAGATTACTGCAGAATGTTTCAGTCTTACTTGCCATTTCTTCTTTGTGTGTGTGTGTGTTTGTGTGTGTGTGTGTGTAAACATCAAACAGTACATCAAACATCTAACGACAGTATAAAAATATTTTGAAAAACAGTGAAAAGTAAAAACCAATTCCAAATGTTTTAAAAAGACAGAAAATGTCTGTGTTTTTGGCTGAATCATAATGCAATCAATCATTTTTCAAGAAATAAAAAAGGGTGCATAATTCATTTTCATTTAATTTAAAGATTTTTTTTTTTTTTTTTTTTTTTTTTTTACAAATTATTTTTATTTTTTTTAGAGTTTCAAAAGTTAAATCCCATTAGATTTCACAAAAACAAAACTTTTCAAAAGCCCTATAAGTTTTTGGACAAAATTAAGAAATCAATAACTTTAAATTTATAACTTTATGATGACCCTGCATTGTATATAATAATAATATTATTATTAATATTACTATAAATAAATATAGTAACAAACAACAAGGAAAATACTAGAGCTGTCCGACTGATAAATGATTCTTAAACTATTAGTGAAGCTATAAAAATGTGCGCTATTAATTTACAATAAAATAAAAAACTAAAACATACATGCATAAAAAAAATTCTGAACCAAGTTTAATCCAGCAG
>JAUYWG010000057.1:20752409-20797060 GCA_034779775.1 Enteromius afrohamiltoni
ATGTGTGTGTGTGTGTGTGTGTGTGTGTTTATAAAATTACATATGATGTACTTAACTGCACACACTCTAAGAAATATCACCGACATAATAAAAACAGAAAACACTCCCATGAATCACTGATAATACCATAATCAAGTTGCTTCCAGAGGTGGACAATAAAGTATTACGTTTACTTGGACTTCAGTATGCTTTTTAAGTAGCTGTACTTTACTTGAGTAATATTATTGTTTCTATAAACTTTGACAAATATCTTACTTGTCACTCCTATTTCTATCAAGGTCGTCGAAGCAGAAAGTCATTACTATGTAGTCAGTGGGTGATTTATTAATTTTTTTCTTCTCTAAAACCTGACTTATACAGCTATTGTTGTGTTGCTGGGTTTTACAGCAGGTGTGATTTTTTACCTTTTCAATCTGTATTTGCAGCAATTTCATCATCCATTTAGTTAAAATGTGGATGAATAGCTACAGCTAGATGTGTGAGAGCTGTGTTAACTAGCTTGTTTAATTTCTATGGCTATCTAAAATTCTAATTCTAATATACTACAAGCTAGTCAGTGTATTCAGGCATAATGTATTGTAAGTTGCTTCAAAGGCATAAGGCACTAGAAGTATTACATAAAGCAACTATAAAACTATAAAGTGCACTGACCTAAAAAAAATACATTTACTTTTCGTACTTAAAAGCAAGCACTTCTGTGCTTTTACTTAAGTAAAAATCTGTCTTTACAACTTGCAATTATCATGGAGTAATATTTACAGTTTTACTATGTTTCTGGACCTGGGATCATTTCAGTTGTATTGCTGTCTGTGGAGGGTCGGATGGCTCTGATATCATCAAAAATATTATATTTTGTGTTCTGAAGATGAAAAAGATCTTATGAGTTTGGAACGACGAACGACAGTGAGTAATTAATGACAGAATTGTCATTTTTGGATGATTAACCTTTTAAAGAATTTGAACTTTTCTGTTTTCTAAATACCAATTTTTTTTTTTAAGAAATATACTTTTGACATTGACTTTCATGAGATGTAAGCTCTAATCATCAAAATTAAAACACTGAAATGTTTTAGTTCACATGTAATAAATCTAAAATGGTTATTTTACTTTTTGAAACAAGTTACAAAAAAGATTTTTTTTTTTTCACAATATTCTTCTCATTTTTGAGATGCACATGTATATATGTATGTTTAAATCAGTTATGTAATTTGCAATGTTTTAGGATGTGTAGTTAAAGGGTAACTACATCCCAAGATGACAATTTTGCCATTAATCACTTACCCCCATGTTGCTCTAAACCCATAAAAGCTTTGTTTCTCTTCTGAACACAATTTTTAGATATTCTGAATAAAAACCAGGAGGCTTGTGACTTTCCCCATTGACTGGCAAGTAAATTACACCGTCAAGGTCCAGAAAAGTATGAAGAACATTGTCAGAATAATCCATCTCCCATCAGTGGTTCAACCACACGGTTATGAAGTTTACGAGGATACTTTTGTATGTAAAACATACAGTTTCTCTATGCATTTACACTGCATGTAGAATTGCTACATTGCTCTGAATGAAAACAACATATTTGTGTGTCACGGTAGTTGCGTACTGCAGTACTCTCCTAAATGGCCCCTACAATTATGCTGCAGTGCCGAATTTATTGAATAAAGTCATTATGTTTGGTTTCTTGATTGCACTGATGGCAGATGGACTATTTGCTGTAATTTAAAGTAATTTCTTACTTTTTCTTATTTTTTCTTGATTCACTGATAGCAAATTGACTTTTCTGAATCTTGACAGTGTAATTTTCTTAGCAGTCATTGAAATCTCCCCGTTTTCATCCAAAATATCTTACATTTAGTTCTGAAGACAAACAAAGCTTTTATGTTTCTGGAACGACATGGGGGTAGGTGGGTACTTACAAAATGTACATTTTGGGGTGGAGTAACCTTTTGATTTTATCCTAAAATTCATTGCACATTCTTGAGTCTTTGTTTTTTGCTTAAAATCAGTGACTGTACTGTTTTGTTTTGCTTTGTTTCATGACTTAATGAGCTTTTCATTGAAAGATTTTTGAAAATGTTTATTGGGAAAATGAATGTGAAAACAGCTGCTGCAACCAAATCTCTCTAAAAATATTACATATCCAACTACTTTCAAAATTACATTTGTGCTGATGTTTTTGCATCATGCAATGAGAACGAAATGAATCTAATAAAATATCTTATTAGCTACATCGGAAAACATATGGTACTTTCTTTTTCATCATTGCATTGCATCATGAATTTAATTTTTAAAAGGATTCCTGACAATATTTACTTTCTCCATTGCATTGATTCAAATATGTTCGTATCATATAGTGAGCAAACATCCACAAAAGCCTCTAATCATAAAAAGAAACACGTACTGTGCAGACTCCCTACTCCTCTTCGTAACAGCATGGACCAGAGTGTCCTGTCCTGGCCCAATAGCATGACCGTCACCCCTGGTGAAATTCTCAGTCTCTTCTTCAATAACAGTTCCCAAACTGCTCTCTACATACGCCCGCAGATACTTTACAAACTCATAGCTGAAAAACAGAGAAAAGGCATGACAATAGATCAAACAAACAGTAAACACAATCAGGCTTAACATGTACTGGAAGAGAAAGGTCTCTCACTTGTGAAAGTTCTTGTCAGTTTCCTCCAAATGAAGCAAAATCTCCTCAGCACATTCTACCGATGGTGCTCCTGAGATTCTGTCTTTGACACTTTTTAGGAGCTCTCGCAGCAGGCTCTGGAGCTCTGCCTCATCCTCGCTGGAGAACTGAGACATCACTTCTCGGGGGTGTGATCAGCTTTTCTCTACAGGGGGTCTCCTACTTAGAGAAACAAGGTGCTAAATAAGGTGTATCTGACCTGTAGTAACAGTGGTGGGAAGTATACAGTCCATGCGGTATACATTCACGCAAAGCTTAGATTCCTCAACTGATTTTGAAATAGTTTCCATGCATGCTTGACACTTGTTTGTTACTTTTCCGTGAGTATCATTTCAAGCCATTATACAATAAAACAAGCAATAAATAAATGTAAAAATTGAAATAAATTTATAGTCACATATTGTTTATATATCTTTCAAACATTAGACCCATTTCCAAATCATAAGAAACATAGAATCATGTCAAGTGTGCTTTTACATTACAAGGCTAACTAATATCCCACAAAATGTTAAACATAGATATACTAATAATATTTTTCATCATTAAGGCTACATCTTATCACATTCCTACATCGTAATTATGCACTACAAGGCAACTATGTCGTAGTAAAAACTCACATGTTCGGGATTCAGGTGTTTATAATAAGCTTAGGTTATATATTTTTTTATTCAAACATACATTACACATACAGCTCATGTATACAGTTCACAATTTTAAACATTTACGTTACCTGCAATAATTTCACATCACGTCCAAACAGATGAGCTACGTCGCTTCCATAACATTAAAAATCTTTTATTCGTTTCATAAACCACAGAGCAGCTTAGCATCCGTTAGCACTACCTGTTTCTATGGAAACAAGCCCAGCAGAGTTGAATCAACTGCAACAAAACCGACCGTTATTTGCAAAAATAACCTTCACGACACAACCATGGGAATATACTCGGGGTATAAACGTTTACGTTAACGAATACTGCAAAAATAAATACAATATAACCGCAGAAATACGAATAAAGGCCATGTTTGCAAGTGTTTGACGCTGACTAAAAGACGCCAGTGTTGATCACGTGACGCGACTGTATCACGTGACTTTTAAACGTTCCGGGTTTCCTGATTCACGTGTTGTGACAAAACCGAAGAGGACAATCTGGTGAAATAGTACTCGTATTAACAAAAGTAGTCAGGCTAGTTGAGTGCAGACTGATTCGTTGAATATAAAAGTTTATTGTTTTTTTTTTGGCAGTTTATTTGGAGTACATTATAGAACGAATTTCAGCTTATAATGGCCGCTGTTGACAGCTTCCAGCTTTTGTATAGAGAAATTGCCAGATCGTGCAGTTGTTACATGGAAACGCTGGCGCTCGTGGGTGCGTGTTACACAGCCAGCAAGGCTGTGATATTTATGAGGGACTGCTATAGCCTGATAAGGCTTCACTTCATTCCTCGTCTTGTGTCCCATAGAGATCTTAGTCAGCAGTATGGACAATGGGCTCTTATATGTGGTAGGTGTAAAAGTGAATAATCATCATGTTTGATTATCTAATTCATGCATTGAACTTTAATATATGTTATCATACTGCATACTGATATGTACCAGACAAGCATGTCCCTTTTTACTTTTTTTTCCCAATAGGTGCTTCTGAGGCAATAGCAAAAGCATATGCAGAGGAACTGGCCAGACATGGCATCTGCGTGATTCTGATCAGCAGTGACATTAGTAATTTAGCTGATGCTGCCAAAGCCATTTCAGACACTTACGGGGTAGAGGCCATTTTAATTGAAGCTGATTTCAGTCAGGGTCTCTCTGCCTGCAAACCTATTAAAGATGCCATCAGCGGTAAAGATATTGGATTCATTGTTAACAGCCTGGAGGGGTCTCTGGACCCCTCGCAAGGCTTTATGGACCTCCCTGAATCTGTAGTGTGGGACACTATCAATAGAAATGTAGTTGCTGCCTCTCTTGTCACTCGTCTGGCACTCCCCAATATGGTGGACAGGGGAAAAGGAGCAGTGGTCAACATTTCTGCTGGGTGCTGCTTGTGTCTGACTTCCAGAAAGGCTACTGTTTCTGCATCTACGGTCAGATTATGTCCAATCCATTAGAGTGTTGCCATGATGATGTATTTTTGTAGACCAATTGAGAAGTGAGCATAACCATAGTTCTCTTGACAAGAACTCAACAGGTGGATTTTGGATTATTTCAAAAAATATGTTCAGTTTATGACCAGTTTATGATTTGATTAATCATGATAATCTTCACAAATGAACACAACAAAGAAATACAATCGACAGAAGTTAAACTACAGAGCTGCACCACAGTCACTTGACTTAAACATTACCACCTTTAAGTATCCAGCAACTCTTTTCTCTGAAAGTTTAGTTAGTTTAGTTTGGGACTGTAGGTTTCCAAATTATAGTCTGTAAAAGTGGACTAGTAAATAGATGAGCTTTTTTGGTGTGATGACATTTAATGTCTCACAATCCGTGTAGTCCTTTTAGCAATAAAATATTAACATGCCTTGAGCTTATATTAAACACAGACCTTATTCAGACATGAAAGAAAAAACATTTACCTCAGGACAATGGAACCAGAAGTGCTAAAATGCTAACTCCTTTTTTAGGTTTTGGCCTACAAAAATGCAGTACTCCGTATCTGTATAGTGTTTTAATTTGTCTTACAATTCTTTTACATTTTAAATTCCCTACAGGCTTTTCTTGATAACTTCAGTCGCTCTTTACACTATGAATATGGTCATCGAGGAGTCTTTGTGCAGAGTTTGCTGCCTTTTAGAGTCTCTTCTCAAGGATCAGAGGGTTACAGTCCTGCTGGCTGGCTGCTGCCAAGTCCACGAGTGTATGCCAGGCATGCTCTTTCAACTCTGGGCATCTCTCACCGAACCACAGGATACTGGCCTCACGCTATACAGGTATTCAAATCAATCACTGTAGACAATGTCTGTGTCTGTGTGTGTGTGTTTTTACATAATACAAGATATATGTATTTAGTATTTCTATGCATTTCTTTTTCTAGTTTCGGCTGGTGCAGTGCATGCCAGAGTGGGTATGGATGCTGGGATCACATGTATTCACGAGGGATACATGACAGGGATGTTTCCCCCCTTCATCTGAAAGACCTAGTTTTTGAAATTGATTTTGCAGTTTTTGACCAAACTTAGAATAACATAAGTGATGGAAATGTTAAAACTGAAAATCAGCTACTCACCTTGCCCTTTTCCCCCAATATGGAGTTCTGAGTAAAAATGTCTCAGCTCTTCAGTATATTTGTTTGCACAATTATATGAGTGGTTTGAATGGTTAAATAGGATGACAAATCTATAATGCCTATTTACTTCTGCTTTTTTCTCTAATGCAAGCATTTTGAAAAAGTCAGATTTATATATATATATATATATAAAAAAAAAAATAAGTATTTATTTTTGATTCCAAGTGTAATACAGTAGATATGCATTGTGTATAGCCAGTGTTTGGTTACTGCAGTGTATCTCATTTAGTTGTTGTAACTATTCAATTATAAATAAAAAGCTCCAATGTTCAGTAAAGAAAAGTTTAAGATTCAGATATGGTCTTCATTAACTGAAATGTATTTTAATACTGCATGAAATTGTTTGATTTTCCGTGTTGTTAAATAGTTTTGTAATAGATCAAATCAATGTTGTTAAATTATTTTAGAATCGATAAAAGGTCCAAGACTTATAGATGTTGTCAGCATGACTAGAGTTTATATAATCCATTTTCTAAACTCCAGTCATGCTGACGGCAAGTATTATCTTTTAAAGAGTAGATAAAGTCAAGTGTGTCTCTGCTGCCAAGAACACATAATACACTTTACTCACGTAATCTCACTCACGTTAACTTAAGTCAAGTAAAGCTTTATTGTTGTTCTACTATGAGTGGACATACTAGTAGAGTATTTAAACCTATATATAGCATACATAGCTAACCCATTAAAATATTTTCTAACTATACTATAATAGTTGACAATACATACACAAAATCTAAGACAAACTGTTCAAGTTCTTTAAATAAATATTGTACATTATACTGTGCAAAAGAGGTTACATTGGTAAACGTGTATAATGTAATATGATTCATAGTAAATGTGTGTGTGTCTTTGCAGCAGGGAGTGTTTATAAAAGTGTCTGGTGCCTAAAGAGAAAAAAGTGTTACTATAGATGATTTATCCAGTCCATTCACATGTGTGCCGCACACTCAAAGGTTGTTGGGTTTTTTTTTAAAGTTTTTATGTGGTGCATGGTTTGGTAAGTTAAAGGAAATCAGGTAAGGTTATGGATTAGGTTTCAAAAAGGGGTGGGGTGTTTGGAGTTAAGGGCTCCCACATCCTGGGGGGAAAAGTTCTGACGCTCCAGTACTGTCTACTTGAAGAGAAAGCTGGAAGAGACTGTGGGAGGAATGGAAGGGGTCACGATACTGGTAGCTTTACTGGAGCATGGTCTAATGAAAATGTCTAGAATGAAGGGGAGACGGGAATCAATGGTGTTTGCAGCTGCGTTTACTAGTATCCCCTGTAGGGTCCTCCAGTTAATGGCACTGTAGGTCCTATACCAGACAGTGATGCAGCTGGTCAGCACATTCTCAATGGTCATAAAAAAGTAACAACTACCATTAACCTTTACCTTGAATAGGATTTTTTCAACAATGGACTCAAAATATAGTCAAAACTAAAGTACAGTAAAGAGAATGCAATTATTTTGTAAGACTAAATTAAAAAAATGTATCAGTTTTAAATCTAAAAAATCCTATTGCACAGCTTTTCACACCCAACTCACAACCAGTGACAAGCTTGGAGCAGGACAGACTGGTGAGTAATGGAGTATGTTTAGGAAAGCTTTTTGAAAACAATTTTGTTCTGATTGAAGCAGTGCAGAGACTTAAAGATGTCAAGTATAATATACTGAGAGCTATTATATAATGCATGTCATATAAACCCATTTGAACCTATTCTGACTAAATCTTTGATTCCAGATGTCAAGGCTGAAAACTGGCATGAGTACACACACTGATAATGGAATTATCTTTGTTTTGTTACAGAAGCTGCCTCTTCAACATGAAGAGGAAAGTTAGAGAAAACCAGTTATACACATCTTCCTGGAGTCCTCACTGAGCGAGTGAAACAGCTCCGTATTTCTAAACTTGGTAAGCAAAAAGAGTACTTATTTATTTATCATTGATGTCTTCTTACGATATTCTCTATTTATTTCCACTACTGTTCAGAAGTTTGGGTCTAAGTTTTTTTTTTTTTTTTTTTAATAAAAAGGTTCATGTGAGACTTAAGCAATCATGCTGAATATTCATCTTTGCCATCACAGTAATAAATGTAGAAAAATTCATTATAAAATAGATAAATCTAAAAAGTAGTTTCAAATTCTTACAATGTTTCACTGTATTACTGTTTCAAGGCTTATTTGACCAAATAAATTCAGCCTTGGTTACTAGACTTATTTTTCTAACATGAAAAATCTGAATGGCAAAAAATGGTTAAAAAAGAAGAAAAAAAAATGCATAGGGAAAAAGAAACTCTGTATGTAACTTAAGCTCCAGATCTAATACCTTAATTCTTTAATTCAAGTAATTAATCTTAAACCCC
Organism: Enteromius afrohamiltoni; assembly: GCA_034779775.1. Lineage (NCBI taxonomy): Eukaryota > Metazoa > Chordata > Actinopteri > Cypriniformes > Cyprinidae > Enteromius > Enteromius afrohamiltoni. The sequence goes on from JAUYWG010000057.1 coordinate 20,760,725, forward strand.
TTACTGATTTTTCTGTTTTGCATTTGTCAAATTTAATATAGTTTTCCTTGTTTTATCAAAACCATTTTAGTGAAAAAATACAGTATATATATATATATATATCAGAAATATATGTTTTAAAAATTAGTTCTTATGCAGAATACACAAAAGCACCAAGCTGAGTTGAAAACTGAATAGATTATTGCTACTATCGCTATCAGTGTTTGGGTTTTCGGCACAAAAACCTTGGTTCCTGTGTACGTCATAGAAAAGAACCTGGTGTGTTTCCTGACTTGACGACACAGTAGTTTCTGAATCCATAAACAGTGCTTGCATAAAATATATTTTAAAATTATGCACATCACTGCATATATAAATTGCAGCCAAACTGCTCTGTCCAATTAACGAGAATGTATTTTTCTTTCAGAAATTCAATTAACTTTCAAAATGGGTGATTGGGATTTTCTCGGAAGACTGCTGGATAGAGTCCAGGCGCACTCCACGGTGGTGGGAAAAATCTGGCTCACCGTCCTGTTTGTGTTTAGGATTCTAGTCCTCTGTGCCGGTGCTGAAAGAGTGTGGGGCGACGAGCAGTCGGACTTCATCTGCAACTCAGAGCAGCCAGGGTGCGAGAACGTCTGCTACGACCAAGCGTTCCCCATCTCACACATCCGCTTCTGGGTACTTCAGATCATCTCAGTGTCAACACCTACTCTGGCCTACTTGGGCCACGTCGTCCACGTCATCCATGTAGAAAAGAAAGTGAGAGAGATGATGAAGAAAGAGCTTCAGAATGAGCAAATCAATTTGTTCCTCAAGAAAGGCTACAAATTTCCCAAGTACAGCAGGAACAATGGGAAGGTCAACCTTCGGGGGCGTCTCTTGAGAAGCTATATTCTGAGTTTGCTTTGCAAAATACTTCTAGAGGTGGGTTTCGTCTTTGGCCAGTACTACCTTTATGGCTTCACTCTTGAGGCCCAATACATCTGTGCCCGTTTTCCGTGTCCTCACAAGGTGGACTGTTTCTTGTCAAGGCCTACTGAGAAAAGCATCTTCATTTGGTTCATGCTGGTGGTGGCCTGCATCTCTCTACTCCTAAATGTGATTGAGATCTTTTATCTTTCTGTCAAGAAGATCAACGAGTGTCTCAGTCGCAAAAAGGACTACATCATCACTCCGGTGACTCCCGTTGTGAGCAGAAAGGACTTCAAAACTACAGATCAGGTGATTCAGAATTGGATGAATCGGGAGGTGGAGCTTCAGAGGAGGGAAATTGGCAATGAGGCAACCAAGAGCGTGGCTTCAGAGAACCACAATGTTGAAATGCAAGAGGTCCATATCTGATCAGCAGGACTCTGTACACAAAGGCTTTCACACGGTCAACTTGAGCAAACAGCCACTGATCCAAGTGGTCGAGACCCCCCAACTTCAAGCGCACTGTGACTCTCTCTCTCTGTTTAGCAAATCAATAATGTATTGCTGGAAATCTGTTATGGTCAGTTTTTTCTCATTTAAGTCTGAAATTGCACTCTGTAGAAAGGTTTAATAAAAGTGAAGCTTCAAACTCTGTCATGTAATTTTTTTTTTTTGTTTGTTTTTAATATCTGCTCAGTTTCTGTATTTGGGGGAGGGGTTAAGGCTGAAAACATAAAGCCTCAGTTTATTCGATCAACAACAGTTTTGTAAAATAAGTCTGTTTTCTATTTTATTATACTTTAAAATGCAAATAATTCCTGAACATGTAGTATAATCATTAGTCCACATTATTCTTTAGAAATTGTTCTAATATGCTTCTTTGATGCTCAAAAACATTTCTGATCATTTTCAATGTTGAAAACAGTTGTGTTGCTTTATATTTGTTAAAGAAACCATGATTTGTATCAGGATTCTATGATATATACGAAGTTAAATTTTTAAATATTTTATTTTAATTCAATTTTTTTTTAAACAATATATAATATTATGCCATTAACATTAGATCAGTTCAATGCATCATTGCTGAATAAAAGCATTTAAGTACTTTAAAATATATATGCATAACAAACAGATGTTTTTTGATTAGAATGCAGTATAATATTGGTTATGTGGGTTAAAGTGTATTACATATTATTGTTCAAGCCTTTCAATCATTAATGTGGCAGGGCTGTGTATTGCATTCAAGATCTTGTTCTTTTCCCGTTGGACAACGTGATAGCAGGACACTTTCGGCAATTACGCAATCTTAGCAAAGCCCAAAAATCAAGGTTCAACTATTCTCAGCTATCACTTGGTATGCGGCTTAGATTCTAATAGGAGTGGTACAACTCACTAAAGGTAAGTGTGAAATCAATGTTACATTGCTCGTATATTTTTGTTCAAGTACAAATAGTTCTAGATAGCATATACAAAAGCTGTTTGCCTTCTAGAGTAAAAAGACAGTATTTAAGAATTAATCAAATAAAAATAACTTGAATCCGACTAATCAGGCTAAGTGCTTAATTACTAGTCTATAATTAGTTAATTAATTATTTTAGTGATTGTTTTTTACCTTAAGATTGCATTTTTTCAATACAATAAATAATTTAAAGATGTTTTAGAGGATGATTTTACCGTATTTATTCTAAATCTATTTTGGAGTATTTCAAACTTACCAGTAGCCACATTTTCTTAGTCAATGACTCATTTTCAGTGATTAATAAGTTATTCCCCTCTGATACAATAAAAAGAAACACTTTAAATCTAACTTTATTTTCCACCTGCATGTGAAATGTAATGTATGTAATGCAATGTATTACACTCACTAATGCATTTTATATACTGAATTTAATAAAATACACTTTATTAATTTATTAATAACACCATTTCAAGTTTTTTTTTTTATTAATGCATTAAAAGTATTAATAAAACCCATTTTATCTGTAACTTTCTTTATGTTTTCCTTATATTGTATGGGCACAGTAACTGAACTTGTTTGAAGGAGTTATTAATTATTAAGTAATTTAAAGTTATTAATCTATTAGAAGTACACCATTAATGAAGACCATCATTTAAAGGTTTATTGATTAAGTTAGACTGAAAGTGGACTTTGCATTTCATCTTTGTTATGTCTTTTTTTATATATATAGAAAAGTCTAAGCATCAGCAAACATGGGAGACTGGGGATTTCTCTCGGCGTTATTAGACAAAGTACAGTCTCACTCCACCGTCATCGGCAAGATATGGATGAGCGTCCTGTTCATCTTCAGGATCCTGGTGCTGGGAGCAGCGGCGGAGAGCGTTTGGGGTGATGAACAATCTAATCTAGTTTGCAACACGATGCAACCCGGTTGCGAGAACGTGTGCTACGATTGGCAGTTCCCCATCTCTCATATCCGATTCTGGGTCTTGCAGATCATATTTGTATCCACTCCGACTTTGGTGTACCTGGGCCATGCGGTGCAGGTCATTCACCAAGAAAACAAACTCAGAGAGAAGATACAAAGTCTTGGGGAAGGCCACAAGTTGAAGTCCCCCAAATACACAGATGAAAGTGGTCACGTCAAAATTAAAGGAAACCTGCTAGGCAGCTATTTAACCCAGTTGTTTTTTAAAATCATCTTGGAGATTGCGTTTATTGTCGGACAGTATTATTTATACGGCTTTGTAATGATTGCCAAGTTTTCATGTTCTCAATCCCCTTGCCCTTACACTGTAGAATGCTTCATGTCCCGTCCAACAGAGAAGACCATCTTCATCATCTTTATGCTAGTGGTAGCCTGTGTGTCTTTGTTACTGAATGTCATAGAGGTGTTTTACCTGCTGTGCACCAGGGTCGGATGCCGGAACAGCAAGAGACGGTCACATAATATCACTTCGACTAAAAGCCCTGCAAGTTTACCATCATCCTGGATGACCTCTGAGAATGCAGTGAAGCAAAACAAAATGAACAAGCAGTATGAGAGCGGGCAGAGTCTTGGAGGAAGCCTGGATGGGGCAAAAGAAGAAAAACAATTGATGGAAGACCATTAGATTTAGACTTTATCTCAGAAATTTTCACCAATCCACCAAGTTTTTAGAGTAACATATAGAATTTGATTTTCATAGCCCTTACGGTTCAGTATTTACACCCTTAAAAGAAAGTATTGGTATGATACTCCTCAAACGGAGTGTGTTATTTAATTATTTGAAGATAATTTTGTGCACAATGCATGTTTGACTTTTAATTGAAAGTCAATTTATACACTACTGCTATATGATTGTATATACTTTGTGTAAATATATGTATTAATAGTCCATTAGTGACTTAAGCACTGTCTGCATGTTTTGTTTGTGTGATGTTAACATTTAATTTGGCCATATTTTCCATTACAAAGAAACAAATTTATAGTAATGCATATTCTGAATGTAAACTGTGTCAGTGACGTTGTTTAGACAGCATAATGACAATATCCTTCTTTCAAATAAAACTTTTAAATCAACAGATGTTTCTCTGTTTTTGGCAAAATATCTTCTCCCGTTTAAAAAAAACCTTTGTCTTATGGTGGAAAATTCAACCTGATCTCACGGCAATTCGTACATATTTTATGAGGTGGCTAATTCGTATGAATTTGTACCACCTCACTGGTACGAATTCATACAAATTAATTTATTCTAAATCGTACGTGTTTTACACGATGCCCATTCATATGAATTTTACGAATGACCTAAACATAAATTAATAGCTTCTTTAATTATATAACAAGAATAATACAAGATTGCTAATGTCTAATAACTTAGTAATAGCTCTTTACCTTAAAGACATAGTATGTTTTTAACATTTCTGTTCAAATTCAAACACTGAATGCAGTGCTGGTGCATCGATTTGAATTTTGAAATCATATATTAATGCACATAAAAGGCATTTTTTGAGTTCTCTTTGTATTGCACTGCAGGTTGCTTTATGTTGATATAAAATATGACCATGCTGCTGATTTTTATCACTGTTCTTTTCAGTGACTCCAGCATAGAATAGATTAATACCCTAAAGCACTAAAACTCAAGGATTCATTATGTTATAAAAGCTCCTTCTCTTGTGAATGCCAAGGGAATATTTATTCCGCTCTCTCGTGATGAAACATTAAAAAGAGAGCGCTTGTTACTCCACAATGTTCATTGTGCTCAGAAACATTAATAATGTTACGAATTACAACAAAAACAAATCAAGCTCTTGTATATTTATCTATTTATACGCTAGAGTACGTGAGAATACAAAGGCCCAGCAATTTTGTCTCACATGTATGTATCTTTTCAAATCATCACAAGGTTAATAATTAACTTTGGCCTCATTTTTATCCTGTTATCCCAATATGGCTATGGAACTTTAATCAGACGTCAAGAGGTAGGTGGCAGCCAAAAAAAAAGAGATATTGTGAAATCCAGTGCACTGAAGTTCAATCTTTACACCTGACACATGCCATTTAATCATTGAGCAACACAGTCAATCAGCACCGCACTGAGACGCAAGTTGTCACAGGTAAAAATATACAATTTACTTATTTTATCTTGTGTGTTTCTTTATATATATATATATATATATATATATGATCTTGTGGACTATTTAAGTTTACTTCAGTATTTTAAACAGGTACCAAAACTGATTATAATGTAATCATGTTAAATTGTACTGATATACAGACAGATTTTGGTGAACGCTGAATGTTAACCATTCACTTTTTCAAACTGAACGCTAGATTAAAAAAAAAAAACAGTCAGTAATTCACAACCTTGTTAAAACCTTGCGTATCCTGAAGACTGATAAAAACACATGCTTGCTAATTAGTTGAATATTGTGTTCTCTTTTTTTTCTGTCATTAAAACACAAATGTAATGCTCAACGATCCCTTATGAATAAATATAGACAGCAATCAGTGTTGTGTTTTGGTTTCATCAACTGAAGTGCAACTAATAATTTCTTTGTAAGTTAGTGCTTTGATGTTCAATTCAAACTATATTTTGTTCTCATAACGTGATTTAAGACTTTAACAGCGCACCTTGAACGCTCTAATCTTCTGAACAACAGATTGTTGACACAGTCCACAAAAGTACTTTTTTTTTCTTCTTTCTGTTTTTGGTATACATAATTATCTATTCTCTGATAATTTTGCCTTCATACTGAAACTGTGGGCCATGTGCAGGTTCAAAAATATGTAATATAATATTATAAATACAATATAAAATATAATATACGTTTATGATGTAATTTATTGCAATCAGCATGCATTTCACCTATACCATGCAGAATACCATACAGTGTTGAGAAAACATTTCAATGTTTTATTTCTCTCCTTTTTGGAATTGCGTAATGCATAAAAGTTCTTCAAAATATGTACTTCTTTCTTAATATTCTTGAAAATATAGCTTGATTTAAGATTTATATATATATAAATCTTAAATCAAGCTATATTTTCTTTACTTGTCTACAAATTATTAAAAATTACAAAATAAAAAAATAAGTTTATGTTATGTAAATATGTAATGCATTAAGAAAATCTTTTTTTTTTTTTGCTTAGCCTATTGGCAGTATTTGTTTGTGTATGTATATATATATATATTAAATATAAATCCAATATATTTTCCTTAATATATACATGTATATGTGTGTGTGTATATATATATATATATATATATACACACATACATAATAAATATACGTAGTTCACACACATATAGCATGCAAGCATAAAATTTAATTTTGAATCAATTAATCATGACTAATCTTATTGCAACCTTTAATAATTTTTTACTTTTAAATTTAAGAATAAAAAAAATATTTTAGGTTTTAGGTGAAATTGATTTTTAAAAAGATCAAAACCCAGACACTCAAATAAAAGCTGTCTTTCTCCTCAGGTTTTCTAGGCAGAGAAGACACAAAAGGCACAAGTATGGGAGAGTGGGGCTTCCTCTCCAAGCTGCTGGACAAAGTGCAGTCTCACTCCACGGTCATTGGGAAGGTGTGGCTCACCGTCCTCTTTGTCTTCAGGATCATGGTTCTTGGAGCCGGGGCTGAAAAGGTGTGGAGCGATGAACAATCAAAGATGATCTGCAACACTAAGCAACCTGGTTGTACGAACGTGTGTTACGATCACACCTTTCCAATCTCCCACATTCGCTTCTGGGTGCTTCAGATCATCTTTGTGTCCACTCCAACGCTTCTATACTTCGGCCACGTTCTGCATATCCTCCACAAAGAAAAGAAACTGAGACTGCAAATCGAAAGCCATGAGGAAAAGCAAGGCCTCAAACATCCCAAATACACAGACGATCGTGGCAAAGTTATAATTAAGGGCCAATTGTTAGGTAGTTACCTAGCCAGCCTGTTTGCTAAGATCTTGCTTGAGGCTGCGTTTATCGTAGGCCAGTATTATATTTACGGTTTCATAATGATCCCCAAGATAGAATGCTCCCGGTCTCCTTGCCCTCATACAGTTGAGTGTTACATGTCTCGTCCCACCGAGAAAACCATCTTTATCATCTTCATGCTGGTGGTGTCGTGTGTCTCTCTGTTTCTCAATGTGATTGAGATGCTCTACCTGATATGCCGCAGGCCAAAGAAACACCATAGCGCACAGATGAGCATGTTTTCTCAAGGTTTAAATGGATCTAAGATGTACACTACAGGAACTAAGTCTACCTAAACTTGTGGCTGAAAAGATCATGTTTGATGCTGTAAACTTGTCCATAGCTAAACGAATGTAGGTTCTGGGTATTCAAATTCATTGTGATCATTATTTTTTGTGGTTTTTCAAATGATTTTGAACAATGTTTGCACAAGAATGAATGTTGATAGTGCCACAGGTAATTTTATATGGACTTTATTTAACTTTAACCTTTATTAAGCTAATGTCTTGTCACATGACTCATCATTTATCTCTTCTTCAAAACTTTTGTGATGTTCTAATTGTTTTACAGTTGAACTGTCATAAAACACTTGGACATATTCATTATGTAACACTACATATTTTCCAAAATATATTCTTCTCTCACTGTTTGGTTAAAGCAAACAGCATGTAACGAGCAGTATTATTTGTTTAATAAAAGCATAGCTCATGCTAATTCTAGCACTCACACATTGTGCTTTAATTAATTTTATTCGTTCAAATTAACGTTAAAACCTTTGTAAACAATGTTATGCTTTTTCTTATAAAAGGATATTCAATTGTGCCATTCATTTTAGCAAAGAATTAAAGGACTCAGCTAAGAGGGAATGTTCTCATAACTTTGACTAAAGGTTTTCTTAAAGTTATCAAAAACGTTCTTGAATAACAGTATTAGAATGTTTCCTGAACGTTATCTGCAATTGATAAAAAATAAATAAAAAAACATTAGCATACAACATTATCATTGCATTGTGAGTGGAATGTTCTAAAAACAGTTTTAATAAAACAATAAGATTAATACGACATCTAAGAACGTTTTGAACGTTCTAAGAGCATACGTTCTGAGAACAATATTTTTATAACTTACTGGAAACGTTAGGAAAACATTCTTAGAACATTAATATAATAGGGAATGGAACATTTGAAAGATTTTAATAACGTTCTAAGAACGTTCAAACAATAACTTTTTAAATAACTTAATGGTAACATTACGGGAACGTTTTTACAACGTAAAATTGTCAGCTGGGGAGCATCCAAAAACATCAATTGCATTCCAAAACTTCCCAAACTTTGATCATATATAGTATCATGTAAGTATTTCACAAATCTGTTGGAATCCTTTTCTATTTGAATAGGTTTTAACTGGCAAATATGCAATATATGACATCTGGCGTTTCTGTTGTTTCTGGGGTGTCTTCTGACATGCCTAATATTTCCTTTGGTGGTTTATGAAACAAATAAACCCATTTTTATGTTGAGAAGCTTTTTTTCTTTTTTTTTTTTGGGGAGAACTATTCTTCGACGGGAATACTTGAAGCCCAGAAATGATCAATAAAATGCATTGTAACTATCTAAAAAACATGATATATATATATATTATATCTATTAAAAATGATTAAAATGTTTGGGTTTTTTTCTTTGTTTTCTAAGCAAAACATTAACATTTTTTTCACGACTATAAATATTGTATTCATCTGTCTGAAGAGTAATTTTATGCATGCGCTCTAGGGTCTGAGTTTCCTGAGTGTTAAAATATTTGTAATCCTCATACGCCCTCCTGTGGTGAAAATGTATACAAGCAATGCAAATTAATGGTTAATATGGGACAATTTACCCCACGCGGGCAATATTTTGAAATGTCCAACCATGTCTCTTGCACCTTTTAAACAATACGCTTGGTTGTTGCTTTTATTTGCCTTTATATTTGCACACATGACATGTTCACAGCAAATATGTTTACAATAATGGCCGAATCTGTCAAGTCTGTCACTGGGTGGTATAGGCCTACCTCAAAGCCTGATAAATTATATACTGCACCATTTAGGTACTAAAATGAACCATTTCAGAATTAATATGAGCATTCAGCATTCATAAATATGGTACAAATGTGTATATTTTTAATTTTTAATTTATTTATAATATTTTTTTTGTATGTGTATGGGTTTATAGCAAAAACGCACAGTTTTTACAGTAGATAAGTAATAACTTGCTAAAACTGGATAAGACAAAATACATCATTTGTTTCATTAAACCACTAAAATGATGGTTTATTAAACAAGTAAAGAGTGCGGATATTACAAAGTTAGTAGATACAGTAAGCTTTAAGAGAAATATGATGTAATTTCAGACGGTTTCATTCAGCAAAATGTTTCAGTAGGGGTAAATTTCTGCATCTCAGCCACTGCTGGTTTTCTCCTCTTGTATTCACCTCTACGACCCATCAGATAGAATATCTCTCCTAGATTTAAAGCTAGAGACACACAGGCCACAATGAGCATAAAGACAATGAAGATGGTCTTTTCAGTTGGGCGGGAGGTAAAACAATGCAGACCAATTGCAGGGCAAGGGTCTACCTTACATTCTAGCTGTTTGGGCATCCACAGGCCGATTAAATAGTATTGGCCCACAATAAATCCTGTTTCAAAAAAAATGGTCACAATGAGATTCAACATGTAGCAACCAAGAAGGCTCCCTTTGTAATAAATCTTCCCATTGTCATCAGTGTATTTTGGCAGTTTTACCCCACGCTTCTCTGCCTGGTTTTCTAAATGCTGCCTCAGTTTGTTTTCCTTGTGGATGACGTGCAGAACGTAGCCGAGGTAGACCAGATTTGGTGTGGCCACAAAGATGATTTGGAGTACCCAGAAGCGCATGTGGGAAATGGGAAACCTATTGTCGTAGCACGCATTCAAGCAACCAGGAGTGTTGATGTTGCAGACCATATCGGACTGTTCACCTCCCCAGACTTTATCCAGTCCGGCTCCAAGAACCATAATTCTGAAGATCAGAAGAACCGTCAGCCATACTTTTCCAATATTGGTCGAGTGAGACTGCACTTTGTCTAATAGCTTGGAGAGGAATCCCCAGTCGCCCATGCTGACCTGGAAATGAGAATTTTTAAAGAAAACTATAACATGGGAGAACAGCAGTTGTGTGAATATAAAGAATTATTAAAACAGAAAATATTTAAAAATAAATGTATCCATAGAAATATATATTTCATAATAAATAATATTTATATGTAAATGTTTTAATTTTATCTTGGGTGTACACTCAGGGTCTTCGATAACAAAATTTAATTGTAAATGTTAATATTATTTACATTTATTAATATTTATTTTAAATTGTTTTAAACTATGCAGCTGTTTTTGTACAAATGTACTTTATAAAAGACCCATATTTCTTATTTTCCTAAATAGTTAAAGTAATTCTATATACCTACCTTTTAGATGATGACAGGCCCAGTGACACTTTATTTGTGTGCAGGTTAAAAGATGATATCAGAGCTTTTCGTCCTTAAAGATCTGCCCGTTAACAAATTTAGTAATTTTTATAGGTGTAGCTTTCATTTAGTGCCCACCCTAAAACACACTCCGGGGGATTGAGCACGTACTCACACTAAACTGATTTACATCACACCATTGTCCAGCTTTGACTCAAGATTTTGAAATAGATGAAACCAAGAAATCAAGTCACCTCCCAAATGATCATGAGAATATGTGATGAAACACTGTCTGTAGACAGTGCTTTTTGGAGAACTCACTGTTAAAGAGAAAGACAGTTTGCATTAAAAAATATTGTATCTAGTCCAAAGCAGTCGAGATGCAGTCCAAGCCAATGATAAATAAAATATGTTACATGTATGTTGATTTTGTTTTGTACTGTTAGGTTAATACAACACAAGCTGCTTTATCAGACATTACAGGCAAAACAATATTTAAAAAAATTACATAAATTGGAACGATCACTTTAGATTAGTCCCAAAAGGATGGGTTTGGAAAAATTAACTGTTGAACGAATAATTTGGGAGTTGATGAGCAAATATGTAAATAAGGTAAAAATAAATGCCTATATTATAAGACAACAAAAGTGTTTTTTGACCTTGCATGCATATCAACCTATTGTTGGGAATCAAAATAAAAATCTTTCACTATAGGCTACCCATAAAAGGGGCACTTTAACATCTGAAGAACTGAACCAATTGCTCCAAAATGCAGCAGCTAGAATCCTTAGTAGAACGAATAGGTTACTTCCGTAACCCAGGTTCCCTGAGACATGGAAACGAGTACTGCATCTGCTAAGACGCTATGGGAAAAATTCCTTTTTTCCCCCTAACTGAAGTCTATTTAACACGCAGTGAAACTCATTTTTTTAAACAACCGGCTGGCTCCTGCCGAAGCTAGCCTGAGGGGGGTGGGGTCGTCTATATATAGCGGCTGAACCGTCACAGGACTTTAGGTTACTTTGACTGAAGCGACGGGCACTTACAGCGCGGCATAGAATGCAGTACTCATTCCCGTGTCTCAGGGAACCTGGGTTACGTAAGTAACCTATTCGGGCTTAGCATGGTGGGCAGGTCCCAATGTGGGGATAGAGCGAGGGCGAAAGGGCCTGAGCCGTCTAGCTCCTCTTAGAAAACGGCGACCAGGAGGACTCTGTGACCTTCTGCCCCGACTCGGCTGCTGACCTGGGAGAGCAGAACAATTGGGGGAAAGCATAGAGGAGGAGCCTCATTGGCAACATTTCCTGTGTGTTGCCCTTATCGAGCAGAGGTTGTGCTGGGCCCAACTGAGGAGGCGCACAGCCATTATGAATAGGCGGTTCGACAGACCCCCTTGGCGATTTGTGTATGACACCACAGTCATACTGCCTGAACGAACAAGGACGTGAGTGTTCACCAGTTGCGGCAGGAAAACATAATAAGCATGCCATACTGCCAGCATTTCCAGGCAGTTGATGTGCAGGCCCGTGGGCTGGTGAGACCTTGTGCAGCACGCCCCACCCCTTTATGAAGGCGTCTGTCGCTATCACTTTTCTTCTGCACACAATGTGGAGGGGAACATCTCTCTGCAGCCACTGGGTGCCTTCACATAAGCGGAGAGCTGCAATGCAGGCTCCGTCCAGTCTGAGCTGAACGCGTCCGTGACGCCAAGCTCGCGGCGGCACCCGTGCCAGTATTGCAGTGGCCGTATTTGTAAGAGGCTGAGCTGTAACACTGATGAGGCTGTGGCCATTGCACTCATCATTCTATGAAAGACTTTCAGGGGATGAAGCGTTGTGATCCTGAAGGAGGCTCAATGTGCTATGGTCGCGGTGCTCTCTGTGAGATCGACGCTCTGATTTGCATTGAGTCTATTACAGTGCCCAGGAACGTTTTTGTTGGCTGGACATCAGCATTCTCTTAGCAAATTTCACCCTGAGTCCGGAATGGTCTAAATGGCAGAGGAGAATGCCCAGTGCCTCTCTGCCTCCTCTCGTGAGCTTGCTAGAATGAGCCAGTCGTCGAGATAATTTAGAACACGGATTCCCATCTGTCTAAGAGGGGAAAGCGTCGCATCTGTACTAGAGTGTGGATCGGCCTGCATTTTTCTGTCAGAACCTGACAGGTATTAAGATATTTATGTCCGAGCCTTATCTTAAAATTAAAATAAACAAATGCATGATTGTATATTATAAAAATAGAGAAATAATAAATGCACTTAATGATGCATTACAATTATAGCAAATCAATAAATCATATAAATGAAACACTTCAAATAATTAATAAAACACCTCTGGCTTGCTTAGTTGGAGACATTTCATTTCTAGTTATTATTGTACCATTTTAACTAAACTGAGCTAGACAATGACATGTCTGAATTCAATAATAAAATGCCTTTTATGACTTAAAAACTGAGTGTTTAATCATTATAGTCATTACTGGCTCTCTATTCTCCAATTACTGTTAAGTGCTTTGACACAATATTTCTTTTGATCCCCAGGAGGTTTAGGTCAAATCTCTTTTTTTTTTTTGTTTGTTTTTTTCAGATCCTGAGTGTTAAAATGTTTAATTATTTATGTCTCTTAGTTGTCCTCTGATGACAAGTCAGTTTTTTATTTGATTACTCAGAGACTCAAGATGGGCTAAAAGTTCACTGTGAGAATGACTGTCCGCAAGTCTCTCTCCCACAATTAAACAAGAATTCCAAAACTTGAGAAATACATTTTTACTGGTACATTACACAAGGAAGAGGTTTTCAGGGTCAAGTGGTTTATCTGTAAATGTATGTTTTCCTACATATTCAATTTAACCTCTTACACTCTGCTATTTTGGGGAATTCCACCTGTTTTTGCCAACCAAAATTAAAAAGATTCCCATAGCCACATGCAGAGGTGTATATACAAAAGATTGGGGGTCATGGTGTAATTTACGTGTAAATAACTTTTACTGTTACAGTAAAATAAATATACAAAGTGATTCATATCTGCATAAAATAGAGATTCTAAGCTTTCAAATGGTACCACATATAGGGTTATTGGTGCATGCAAAGGGTTAAAAATTCAAGGCACAATTTGAATATAACTTTGACTTAACGCTGAGTTTAAGCGGTTAATAAATATTCATAATTCATAAAGATTCATAAAGGCTCTTTGGGATTTGAATTTGGTAAAGTAATATGACTGGTGCTTTTTTGTTGGGTTGATTTACTATTATTTTTTAATTAAAACTAACAGATTTGAAGGTTTTCTCATAAAATATGTCATTTAACACTATAATGAATAATTTTGCATGTGCTTGTGATGTGCATGATAGCTTGTGACCTTTTTTCTGTATTTATTCATTTATTTATTATGTTTTTTTTTGTTTGTTTGTTTTAATCAAAGCGAAAACAGCATCAATAAAGAGCTTCATAATTTGAGCATAATTTATTTTGTATAATTTTCAATCAAGCGTGTCAATTTATGAAAAAAATTCATTTGTATTCATTAAGCAGAAACTTTCTTTTCTTTTCTTTTCCTTTCTAGGACAGTCCATGTGAAAAAATCAGTGGTTAAGTCAGTGTATTCTCAAGGTCACAGTGATTGTTCCTCATGGGGCTCAAACCCAGCAACCTTGGCAGGCCTGATCTTTACCCACTACACCACACCACCATCACATATAGTTGATGCTTTCACTTAGCAACATAAGAAAAGCTGCTGATTTAGTTGAATTTCATAAGTATTTGAAAGTGTGCTGCCACATAGTCACAAAAATGACTAATGGCCCGTCCTTTGAACAAGAACAGAAACAGAGAAGTGAAAATGTCTAGTTTTAACTGGTTTTTCTGTCATACAATGGGTGGAGCGTTCGGCGTCCTTTAGATATAGGTAAATCACAATTTACAGACAGAAGATGATTGCTCGAAACCATTGAGTCTTGTCTGAAAGTTTCTGACCTCACTGAAACCAACAGATAATTCAAATTTTCAAAATACGAAAGTTTTAGAATTGACTTTCAATTTCAGGAAGCTGAATAAGGAAATATGTTTAAGTACGTACATGCTTAAGAATAATGTTAAAATAATATTTAGGATCATTAGTAGTAGTTGGAAATTACAGTTCGGATCCACTTGTTCAGGTAAGAATATTTTGGGATTTCTTTCTTTTTCTTTTTTTTTGCTGCGTTCTCAATCTTAGCTTTAAATATATTTAGATATTAATTTAGAACAGTTCGAATAATTTTTATATAAATTATTTGATACATTTAATTATATATATGTATGTATAAAATTTAGATGAGGTTATTATTTATTAAATAAAAAATATATATTTCAAATATTTACTGGAGACCCCATCTCAATGTATATCCATGCGATCTTTTGATTTATAACTTTGCTTCAAGGATTTCGGGTTTATTCAGTCAATAAACCAAAACACCACAAAGTTTGTCTTTGATTTTGTTTTTATAGGGTGACAACAAATACTCTGAGATTACAAGACAGCATTTTTTGGTGAGTATGAAACTAGAAATATTTTTGGGAAGTGAAAACAACAGCTAAATGGTCAGTGTGCTGTAGTCTAATAAAAGATCTTCGACATAAATATACACGTTGGCCTTAAAATAATACTTTCCATAATCCTTTGACTTGACTTTGACTATAACAAGAACTTAGTTTGCTCATAAAGTCGCATCAAAATACGGAAACCGAGAATATCATACAGAAACCAACCGTGAACAGTGTAAATCTTCTTCCAGGGAAGCCCTAAGCAACTAAGCAGCCAATCATGGGAGATTGGGGATTCCTCTCAGCTTTACTGGACAAAGTACAATCCCACTCCACCGTCATTGGAAAGATATGGATGAGCGTCCTCTTCATCTTCAGGATCCTGGTGCTGGGAGCAGGAGCAGAGAGTGTGTGGGGTGATGAGCGATCCAACTTAGTATGCAACACCAACACGCCCGGATGCGAGAACGTGTGCTACGACTGGAAGTTCCCCATCTCTCATATTCGCTTCTGGGTTATGCAGATCATCTTCGTGTCCACTCCGACGTTGGTGTATCTGGGCCACGTGGTGCACATCATCCACCAAGAGAACAAACTGAGAGAGGAGCAGAAAAGGAACCCGATGTCAAAATCTCCGAAATACACAAACGAAAAAGGAAAGGTTGTAATCAAAGGAAGCATGCTGGGTAGTTACTTGACCCAGCTGTTTATTAAAATTATTTTTGAGGTGGCTTTCATCGTCGGACAGTATTATCTGTTTGGATTTATCATGGAGCGTAAGTTCCACTGTAAGCAGCTGCCATGTACTGTAGAGACAGAATGTTTCATATCGAGACCCACAGAGAAAACCATCTTCATTATTTTCATGTTGGTGGTGGCATGTGTGTCTCTGCTTCTAAATGTTCTAGAAATCTTCTATTTGGTTTGTAAGAGGTTAAGTGGGAGACCTAAGAAATCTAGGAATGTAATGTATGCTGGCAATTCCAGTTATCCTTTTTCGGCAGAACTTGACTCGGTTCATGGAATGAGACACAATGAGTTAAACATGGCCTTTCAGAAAAGGTGGGATCAAAGGGAAGGTAGCCTTGACGGAGCCAAATCTGAACCCTAAACCTAGTCTTTGTGCTAACATGAAATGCACACAAATTACATATTCAACTTTATATAATCAGTACAGCTCGTTGGTGTCAAGTCAAGTCGATTGTTTTTGTAAAGTTGAAAAGTTTTGCTAAATTAACACTAGATGGCGCTGTAATCTTCTACGAGTTGCACTCACTAACCCCTAACTTCTGTCACTACAAGGCCAGTAAATTTTTTTTTTGTGCCAGTTACTGTAGTATTTATATCTTTTTTAATGGTATTTTCGCAATGCAACACGACATCTGTTTAACCATCTTTTTCTGTCTGTGCACTAAGAATAAACATCGTAAGATAAATAAGTAATTGAAGATGTGTCCGTTGATTTCTTATATAAAAGGGACACCAGGGATGTATTAAATTATTAATTAACACAAATATATTGCAAATACACACACAAGATTTTACCATAGGCTATTTAACACTATATGTTTATTGATAATACATTATATTATATATTAAATATTTATAATATTTAAACACTAAAATGACTTATTTATATTTACTGATTATAAAAATAATATTTACCGAATATTTAGCCGCAGTGAACAAAGATGATATAATTTTTATATCTTTCTCAAGGCAGCAAACGTTCCCTTTTAGGTATTATTCTATTCGGATAGCTAGTCATCCTGAAAACTACTGCTCACGTTAGAAATACCATTATATCGTGTTATGTGTATTATTGAGCACTTTGTATTACATAAAGATCGTCAGTTATTGTTAATAAGTAAAGTTTTCGAGAGAAACATTTGTTCGTGTGAGTTGAAGCTCACCAAGCGAAAGAGTGCGTGAGGAGGACCCAAAAACTTTGATGTGACGTAGAAAAAAGTCATGTGACTTTGCCAAACTTCGTGCGTCTGCTTTCCACTTTCTTCCCGAGACTCTTATAAGCAGGGAAAGTTTGACAAGTGTGCTTCATAGTCGCTTACTTGGATTTGGTGACTGATCTTCGGAGTGACGGAGTAAGTCCCTACAGGGCTTTACTCTTTACTTCTCTCCAGGTAAGTTTTTACAGAATACCTTACAACTTTTCAAAACTTTTTTATTTATTTATTTTTTTTCATAGCGGCACTAATATTAAGAACCGAGCAACCCAATGGAAAGTTCCTACTTTTAAAAAATGTAAGTTCTAAGTTTTAAATGACTCTCGTCATATTACATTTCAACTTAAACACCATTTGAGTGAGTTTAGAAGTGAATGAAATGATCGAAACCTTTATGATATGTTGCATATAGCCTAATAGATTATAGTTATATGGTTTATTACATCGCGTTTTCGCTTTTAATTCACGATTTGTTGTGCAGGACAGGTTCGGTGGATATGAGGTTATTTAGTAGGCATGTCAGTAAATAAAACAAAAAATAAATAGCAGACACTTAAAAAAAAAAGAAAAAAACTTCTTGAAAAGAGTTATGAAGAAAAACGCATGAATCAAAATATGAATTTAATATGAACTAATTATAACAACATTTTTTCTCATAGAATAAGATGGGATTTTTTTTCTTCCTTTGTTTTTAACACTATTACGAATTATGGTGAAAAACGATCCGTTTCAGCTGCGTCGTGACGAATAGGGGGCGCTGTTTAGTACCTCAATACCTCAATACAATTAAGCGGCTTGACTGTGGCAGGACTTTAACCTGTAATTCCCAAACATCTCTACATTATTTTGTGTCATTAATTTAATGACAAATTAGATTTTTATATGTTTATATGAATACAACAGTTATTATTATATTTTATTATTCTATGTTACTATATAACCTAATAATCTAAAATTCGGTAGAATGTGGCTAAACTCTTACTATTCAAATTTCTGCCTATTTGTTATATATATATATATATAATGTTTAGTACTTTTTTTGCCCGGTTGATGTCTTTATGGACTTTTTACACTGTCATAATATACATTCCACATACCTCATTTAAACTTTTTATTAGTGCCACGAGACCCACAAATTGTCCAGGATATTGAAGGGATGCTCTGCTTCATGCCCGCACCACATGAATCAGGCAGTTCTTTAGAACTTTTTAAACAGTTCCTTATGATATTTGATTTTCCATGCTGTGCAGAGGATTTAATCAGAGACTAGCAGCTTCTATTCAGATTTCAAGTGAATCTTCTTGCTCATTATTTAAAAATCTCTGCTGTGACTGGAGAGATGGACATCTTGCTAAATAAACAAGAATCTTTAAATTCTCCAATGTCCTAGCTGCTTAGTCGTGCCTCCTTCATGCTACAGAGGCAATTAAGATGTTTTAATCAGCAGATAATGAGTCACTTTCTGTTATGGAAGCATTTTCTTGAGAAAATGTATTTCACAAAGTAAAAGACAGCAAGTCCTGGCAGTTAACTTAAAACCCCAAACCAAACCCCTATGCGTGGGAGCCACATGCTTGTTATCTAAGACCAGGTGCAGCTTATATTATGATAATCCTGAGGTCACTTTTCATGATTATTTTCAAAATAACATCCTCAGCAGGTGCTGAAACTAATATTTTCATCATGTGCATTATGTACAGAAAACAACACTATATGTGGCCACTTGAGCCACACTGCAATACATAACTGTGTGTGTGTGTGTGTGTGTGTGAACTGTTTGATTAAAAATGAAAAAAAATCAAAGTGAAGTATCATCCATTCAGCCATGTCACTTTGATATTTAGCATCGAATGCGATGATATTCAGACATATAAGTATCACTGAGGTGTCCAAAAGTGTCTAAATACATTTTATTACATCTCAGCTTTCTATTTTCAGCTAGAACTCCCTCAAGATGGGTGACTGGAGTGCGTTGGGAAGACTTCTTGACAAGGTGCAGGCCTACTCTACGGCTGGAGGGAAAATCTGGCTCTCCGTGCTCTTCATCTTCCGGATCCTAGTTCTGGGAACGGCAGTGGAGTCGGCCTGGGGTGACGAGCAGTCAGCTTTCAAGTGCAATACCCAGCAGCCCGGTTGCGAGAATGTCTGCTACGACAAGTCATTCCCCATCTCGCACGTGCGCTTCTGGGTGCTCCAGATCATCTTCGTGTCCACGCCTACGCTCCTATACCTGGCGCATGTTTTCTATCTGATGCGCAAGGAGGAGAAGCTCAACCGCAGAGAGGAGGAGCTGAAGGCCGTGCAGAACGACGGTGGTGATGTGGAGCTCCACCTCAAGAAAATCGAGCTCAAGAAGTTCAAGCACGGCCTGGAGGAGCACGGAAAGGTGAAGATGAAGGGCGCCCTGCTGCGCACCTACATCGTCAGCATCATTTTCAAATCCATCTTTGAGGTGGGCTTCCTGTTGCTCCAGTGGTACATCTACGGCTTCAGCCTCTCTGCTGTGTACACTTGCGAACGCTCACCTTGCCCCCATCGAGTGGACTGTTTCCTCTCCCGCCCCACGGAGAAGACCATCTTCATTGTCTTCATGCTGGTGGTTTCGCTCGTTTCGCTTTTGCTCAACATCATCGAGCTCTTCTACGTGCTCTTCAAGCGAATCAAAGACCGCGTCAAAGGCCGCCAAAATCAGTTTCCCACCGGCACCCTGAGCCCAACGCCGAAGGAACTGTCCACCACCAAATACGCCTACTACAACGGCTGCTCCTCGCCGACCGCACCACTCTCACCAATGTCGCCTCCGGGCTACAAACTAGCCACCGGCGAGCGGACCAACTCTTGTCGCAATTACAACAAGCAGGCCAACGAGCAGAACTGGGCCAACTACAGCACAGAACAGAACCGTCTGGGTCAGAACGGCAGCACCATCTCCAATTCACACGCTCAGGCCTTCGACTACCCTGATGACACTCACGAGCACAAGAAACTGACGCCGGGCCACGAGCTGCAGCCGCTGGCATTGATAGACGCTCGACCATGCAGTCGGGCAAGCAGCCGTATGAGCAGTCGAGCGAGGCCTGACGACCTGGACGTCTAGCTGTACGACTTGGTGCCATGCCACGACACTAGAGGACTGACACAGGCAATGAGACATGCTCATTTCCTGTACTGAGAGCTGTGGGGGCGGGGCTTCATCCGCACATGTTCCTCACTCTAGACTCTAGTCGATACAGAGACATAAATTACTCACACTGCTGGAGGTACTATTCATTAATAATGATGTTGAAACTAGCAGAGCTAACATGTCCTAACAGTCAGGGGTGGAGGGTGGGTGGGTGGGTGTGGGGGGTTTGGGGTGGGGACTCAAGGGGGCACAAACGGGGCCGAACCTGGTGTGTCTCTCAATTCTGCCAACCAGAACATGCCTTGGTGATGTGATTGATTTGGTTGTGCTTGTTAGTATTGGGTTTATTAAAATGCCACACGACGATTCCATTTTAACAAGTTGCACTCTTGCAGTAGGTGTAGATTTGTGTTTTAACCCCCCTAGAGTCGATTCTGGTTATTACATCACATGACCTCAAAAATCCACATTGTCACAAATTAATATTTATTTATTCATAACCATTAACAGGATATCCACCACTAGATAAAGATTGACTACTACTCAAGGTCATGTCTACATAATTAATACCATCCAAGTGCATATTTATTGACAATAATCCAAATTTTAGCAGTACATTCATCAGCAAATACGGAATTTTTCATTTTTATTAATCACAGTGGACTGTCATTTTCCTGATAAACTTTGAATTTATGTGGTGTTGGTTTTTGTTATTTGATGATATTTGTTGCTTTTTGGGTGGCGGTATGAAACAGAGATGTTTATTTGTGGACTGAGCTGCTGTACCAACTGTTACACAGCTTTTTTTTTTCTTTCTGCATTTTGATTTTTACTGAAATCGTCTTAATAGTGTGCAAGAGAAAGGCTTTGTTTTTGTTCTCTTTTTTTCAAATGTCATTTTATTTTCTTTTTTTGGAGGGCAGACGGAATGAACTAGTTTTGAATTAGAATGAGTAGAATTAACGTCTTACCTTTTGAGTGAATGACCTTTTTAACTCAATGTAATCATTGCTGCTTGAGAGATAGAGTTTTAGTACTGTAAATCAAGCTAACTATGTCACAAATGTGAGTTTTTTTTAGAAGACTGCTTTTTTAGAGCTGGACTAATATTTAGTCAGTTATATTAAGAGATATATGCCAGCGTAGCTCCACAACTACCAAACACTAGTAGATGAAATTTCACTCTGGACATTCTTTGTTTTGATTTTTCAAATTGTGCATCATAGTATATTGGTACTCATTTGCAGAGGCTCATGGATTTTTCAGCTACAATGGTGTTTGCACTGAGATTTTGGCTAGAGTGTTATTTGATGCAAAAATGACAAAAAGTTCACTGTTATGCACGTAACTAATTTATTTTACAACACACTACGAACATCACTACACTTAAACAGTGCTCTCACAGAATCTTTGGGTTTGGGATGTTGAGTGGCTAAGGCGAGATTTTGCATCTGGTGAATAGTGCAAATTGGGTTTCAAATCAGAACAAAACTGATGTAATGTTATTCCATGGGAATCCGCTGTTGTGCATTGTGCATGACAGTGGAAAAATCAAGCATTCAAACAAAAACGGACATTAATCAAATCTGTGAAAAAGCAATTTAACCAATAAAGATTTTTTCTTTGTCATTTTGTATTGGTGTGTCTCAGTCAAACTCTTTTATTCGACCACACTAATGCTCAAACCCTGTTTCCAATATACACTTAGTCATTTCAGTATTTTTGTTTACACCCAGCGAGAGGCTCACAATCAAAAAAAAAAAAAAAAAATGCACTGCAATTTGTCTGGTGCCAGTATCTAAAGGAGTCTGGTGCAGGCTTTTTATCCAAGAGAATTAGCCCTACACAAACCACCGTGTTTAAACAGCCAATAGAGACAAACGCAGTGTAACGGCCAAGATCCGTCTACGCCAAGACCGGCTTGCAAACCAAAAGACTGATAAGTTTTTACATGTATGTTTTAAAATGCCCCAGAAACTTTCAAAATTTCATCATATAAAAAGATTCAATGCCTTTTCTCTTATCCAAGTTTCCTATTTAACCTTTCCACAAAGCTAAATAAAACCATATGCCTGGGCCGAGTCTGTGGACCACATGTGGCTAGAGCAGAAGAATGTAAAAAAAGCAGGAGACTTTGATCTAGTGCTAATTAATGCAGATCTTTTTAAACCAGATTTATCACACAATGCAATTGCATATACCAGAGGCCGAATTGATAAATTCTGCAGCTTTTCATTAAGACAAGATAAAAGAAAAGTATCAGCTGGTGCAAAGTTATAGCCCAGTTATAAACACACAGTTTTTTTTTTTTTTGTAAAAACCAAAAAAAACAGCAAAATCGTGATGCATTATTACAACTTTAAATAACAGCTTTCTGTTTCAAAATATAATGAATTACTGTCATGGCAAAGTTGAATTTTCAGCATCAATGCTCCAGTCTTCATTGTCACACGATCTTTCAAAAATCATTTTAATAAAGAAAAAAATATTATTATCATCAATCTTGAAAACAGCTGTGCTGCTTAATACTTTTGTGAAAATCATAATTTGTTAAAAAAAAATCTTTATTGAATAGAAAGTTCAAATAGTATTTATTTTAAATAGCAATCTTTAGTAATGTTATAAATTCCTTAACTGTAACTTTTGATCAATACACCTTTGCTGAATAAAAGTATATATATTTTCCTACATTTACAAACTGTATGCTGACTCAACATTAGTACCACAAAATATTTCAACAATAAAACAGAATGGACGTCAGAGAAACCGCTCAAGGGATGGGTAAACATGTCTGAGTTACAGTTTTTTTCACAGAGGAAGATGGAGACGTAAGTAAAGAGAGTCGAAATCCATACACAGCAAGCTTCTGCCCACAGACTACTGGAAACCTCAATGTGTGAGTTACATTTCCTGTGCCCATACTGCCACCCAGACCACAACTCCTGGGTGGTGCTGGGAATTCATGTTAAAGCTGCTAAGTTTGACTAAAAATGGCCAATGGATGTTTTAATATGACGTTGCCCATGTTTGATAAAAACAGCTGCTGTACTTCTCTCGTAATATCTCAAATTGGACACCCGCCTGACTTTATTTGTTAATGACATGTCTTTCACAATCTGAAATAAACCATTTCCCCCTCTATAGCCATGCAGAGTGAATTTGCAGTAAATGTTCTGGTGAATTTTACCCGTAATTCTAAAAGGCTTCGTTTCTGTGATGATTATCTTGCTGAGAGCACTTAGATCAGAATTTTGATTAAATCTCTGCATGCATCCCTCTCCTGCTGCTATATGGCAGCGGTTCCGAGTATAGGTACATGAAAACATCACATGTGATTCCCGCAAACAGTCCGGCTCTTCCTGGAGCTCAGCTAGAGCGGTGGAATGCCGGCTATCAAACGTGCAGGGTGTGAAAAATGTGCAATACTTTGTAGCTGGTCAACAGTCAAGGACTGGCCGCGTTGCACCTCCAGGCACTGTGGATATCATGCACAGTCATGTTTCCTGAGAGATCTGCCCATTCCCTGCTGTTTATATAAGCATAAGCAAAGCAAAACAATAGGATGCTTCCAATTTTACAATGGCGAGAGCTGCCAATCCCAAATGGTGTCTCAGCTTTCCGTGCGGTTAGAAATTGGATTCGTGCTCATCGCATTTTTCTTTGAAATTTTCCACTGCTGGATGGACCGCGACTGCTGAGAGAAAAGCTGTGGTTTTATTAAACATGGACGAGCATCTCCCAAACATGTCTAATAAGCTGGAGAACATGCACAGAGTCAGAGGAACTCAGCACTAATAGACTCTCTCTGTCAGCAAGAGGATTTAACTCTCTCAGACTCTCATTTCTCACTACATCATCAGCTGACTTTGTTTCAGTCTTAACTCATATGTTACCTTGTTTTACTCTTTGCTTTTTATTCAAAGTGAATTCATGTTGCCAGCAGGCCATGTGAGCTCCTCCCTGCTAGGTTAGGCCTCTGTAGTACCAACAGGAAGTCTGCAGGAAGACCTGAGGCATGTGACCCCAAGCTTTGCCATTTCCTTCCATGGAAAACAACGCAAAATATTAAAGCTCACAGTTTTACCGGGTACTTCATTTTTTTTTTACCAATGATGTTCAAAAGTCATCTTGTGTTTTTAGTGGAGTTTGGTAAAGTATCTTGTTAAAATATCATGTGATGTATTGCGGAGAGATGTTGAGTCTTCTAAGCTGTTAGAATTACAAATATGACCTATAAAATATTATAGAGATTTCTGACTTGGGTCAGTTAGCAACCACTAACAACATCCTGTCAACCTCATATGCCACAAACACTCAAATTCCTGGCAACCACCTAGAACACCTTGACAACCACAAACAATGCCTTGGCTAATAAATACACACCCTAGCAGCCACAATGTGCAAAAAAATAAATAAATAAATAAATAAAAATAAAAAACACCTTAGATTTAGAACACATTAGTAACCATAAAGCACCTAAAAACCCTAGCAGTCAACCAGAACTGTATAGCACTGTAAATACCTAGAACATCTTAGCAACAATATGGAAATGTCCCTGCAACCACCCTAGCAACGTCCTAGCAACCACTCAGAACACCTTAACATGTTGTTGTGCGGGTGTTTAAAAAAACACTAAGCAACTGTAGAACACTCTGAAACTGTATATCAAGTTAGAACCCCTTAGCAACTACATAACCACGTAACCTCCCAAACACCCTAGTGACCATTCAGAACACCCTGGCAACCACATCGACATTTTAAAGGGTTAGTTCAAAATCTGTTATTAATTACTCCTGCAGATACCCATAAGAACACAAATTACGATATTTGTGATGATATCAGAGAGCCACCTGTCCCTCCATGGACAGCAATACAACTGAAGTTATATCCCAGATCCAGAAACGTAGCAAAAACAAATATCCATTTGATATCAATGGATCAACTTCACTTTTGCGATGCTACGAGAATACTTTTTACAACCACACAGACATAACCTGGTACTGACCCTTAAATCCCTAGCAATCACTCAGATAGCAACCAGGTAACACTCAGAACACCTTCACAACAATCCACAGCTTCCTTCTTCAAAAATGTTAAAATCTAGTAAATATAAATACTGACTGCTGATTGCTTGCAAGCAATTTGGTTCTCCAACAGGCCATATTTCATCTGTATACTTCTGCTCTCACTCAACACACATACACACACAGCCATAATTTTATGTTCCTTCATTTCAGGGCGCATAAACCGCTTATTGTTAAAAGCTGTCTTGCAGACATTTAAAGCCAGAGAGCAGCCCATGACAGACTCTGCTCTCTCAATAGCACAGACAGAGGAAGAGACCAGAGACTGACTCAAAACCCAGACAAAAACTCGAAAGGAAATAGAAGACAGGAAATGAGAACAAGCACTAAATATCAGACACAAGGAAGAGCAGCCCATATCTAAGCAAAGATATTAAGAACAGAGCACGGCTTTAGAAAGCAGACAGATGCGCACTGGAATGCATGCAAATTAAATGAGGCAGACGAAGAGAATTAGGAAGAAAGAAGTGCAAATCCAGAACATGAGCGGCTCAAAAAAGCAACAGCATTTCATGAAGTATTCGCACATGCAGCATATCCCTGCCTGTCCGGAGTGAATCAGCAAAGACCTCAATGAAAGAACAAACACAAAGTCTCTTTTTTAAGGAACATGAGGTTCTGCCTTGTGTGTCGCTGTTGGAGCAGGATGTCGGCCATGTGGGATGCATTATGCGGCAGTCCTGCCACTGTCCACTCAGCTCTCTCTAACCCAACGCCACCTTTGTTTTGATAGAACTAGCTCTTCGGCTTCCCCGTCCGAGTGTCAAGGCCATTAAATCATTAATGTGGCCGGCTCCTGAGCGTCTCAACAAGAGACTTCAAAGTTTACTAGGACTCTGTAAGATACTTCTAATTGAGGTGGATGGGATTTGGAGAGAAGGGCACGCTGGGTCCATACCGACGCTAAAATTACGAGACTTGTCATCGGTTACTGAGAGGTCAGGAGAGAAGAAACTATGCAGCCCGCATCCAAAGTCAATAGCGGGTTGACTGGCATAAGCAAAATATTTCCATGCTTCATCCCGAAACGACGCTCTGCGTTTTTTCCCCTCACATCCACACCAGCTCTCACTTACGGCAAAACGTCCAATATGTCGACTATGGTCATTACTCTAAATTTAGCCAGATGCGCCCCGGTTTTCCACTGAGAGGTCCAAATCGGGAAAATCAAGCCAGGAGTATTCTAAGAATGGGGAATAAGATATATTTCATTCGCCTGACTGTAACAAGCATCTATTCAAAGAATGCAGCAGTCTGAATCACTTTCAGCACTGCTCTTTTGGCAATATGTAGTTGCCATAGCTATAATTTTAGAGGGCTGTAGATGCTTAAACAGCTACTAAGCGAGAAGAAAAATTGTGCAACATCTGAGGATCAGCAACAAGAGGATTTACAGGAGTCAGTGGGTCAGGCTAAAGCAGACCTCTTCATAAAATGCCCTTATTAACCCTTAGCATTGAGTCAATAGTGCAGGTTAAAACAATAACAACAACTAAAACTATGTATGTATTTTATTGCTTGTTTATAATAATCTGCACTAAAACAATGAATAAAAATTGATTTATTAATCATTTTAACACAGTATTTATTTTACAGCATTTTCATAATAATCAATATTAAATATTATAAATATTTAATTATTAATGAATAATATAGTGCTGTTGAACAATTAATCACATTCAAAATAAGTTTTTGTTTGCATAATATTCAGTGTTATTATGTTTATATTTATTATGTAGATTTAATAATACAAACACATGCATGTATATATACAAATAGGTTTTGCTTATATAATAAAAATATTTATTTATTATAAATTATATTAAGATCAGGGGGAATATATTTATTAATATAATATAATTTCACGTAATATATTTGCACGTTTTACATGTATATATTTTCAAAATATATACTGTATGTTTGTGTGTTTATATATACATAATAAATATAGATAGAACACTTATGTATTTTATTTTTTTTAATCAAATATGTTTTTATTTATAAACAACATAGGACAACGTATTATTAATTTACTGTTAATTTACTGCCTTTTTTCATTTATTTTAATATAAATATAAATGCAAAATAAAAAGGTTTGAATTAAAAGTGGAATAAATGTAAAATGTATTTTAAAATGTATAATTCTATTCCAATGTAGTTAATTTATTTGTTAATTTATATCCTTGTTAGTATTCTATTCTGAACATTTTTGTTGCCAAATTTGTTATGCTAATACACATCATTAAAATGTTTAAAATATTAATTCAAACCGAACTGAAAAAGATTTAGACCATGCACACATGAGTGATCTTTCCTCTAATTTGTGGAAATTTCAGAACTCAGAATAATGTTATTCTTGTCATCCGACGTGCTGCACTACTGCTGTTCAGGACACTGGAGACCTGTGAGAATATATATACGCTTTTGGGTTTTCCTTCTAAGCTATACGGCCCTTGATCATACCTCCACTGCATTGGCTCTCCATCTCTCCAGAAAAATTCACAAGCATGTTTACAATCGCATCAGGAATGCTAAAGCAGCTAATAACCTTGTTAAAAACGAGGCTTTGTATGTTCGCGTTTGCTGGCTGCACACTTGGCAAGGAAGTAGTGGCTCTCAGATGCTGAGGAACTCTGAAATCAGCAGAAACGTGTGTTCCTTAGGCATATGCGAGCTGCTAAAAAAAAAAAATGTAAAAAAATAAAAAATAGTTCTTGGGGAGGATGACATAGCACTCGTTTAACTGCTATAGACACATTCAACAAACAAACGTAAGTGCATATCCACAAACTTCCTAAACTGTTCTTGTTTAATTTTCCCTGCTAGCGCATTCAAGGTTCTCAAACAACTGTGATTGTAAAAACAGACAATGTTGACTGCGTTTGATTATATACTAAAGTGTGCATTGTAATGGCTTTTGATGAATGAGAGCTGAGGACAGTGGCAGTGGGTTTCCTCATTTACGTAACACTGCAGCTTACTAAGCTCATGAGGAATCGCAGTTTTCTTCAGGCTGTCTTCTAAACGTCTGTGTAATCTCACAACCAAACGGTCTCTGTACACAGGTGCACATTTGCTCTATTTGCAGATCACATTGCTCTTCTTCAGATTTACAAATTCAAGGATCAGGACACACTGTCTTTAGGCAGGGGCCACTGTCGCTCCCCTGAGAGGAAATAGTTTCCCCTTTCTTCTGATTCAGAAGCTGATCTCTAAATGAACTTGCATGTTATATTTGAATGTTCTTATCACATCACAAAAATCAAGCATGCTGTTCTATAATGCTCATATATGTAGCATTGGCTTGCCACTTCGCAAAGTGAATTAGTTTATTTGAAATGTTCATATAATTGAATTAATCAGTTGGCACTGCTGCTACCCAGTTCCAAATATTAATAGCTTTATATTTAAACTTGTATTTCCCCTTTAAATAACTTCAATGTAGCTTGGACTAAAAATACTTTAGATCGCGACCAACTCGTAACAACACTGGTAAACAATTAAACAGAAACATTTTACATAATTTAAATAAAAGTATTTGTGATGTAAACAGGGTATCTGTAATGTTTTTTAAATATATTCATTTTAAGTATATTTTTTTCTATTAATATTGGATGTCCACACAGGACATACTATGTAAAAAAAAAAAAAAAAAATAATAATAAAAAAGTCATCATTTATTTAGATTATTTTAGTTAAATAAATGAGCTTCACATTCAACAGGTACTTAATTATTTTTAATATTTTTTTAGTAATACAGGTAAACTGTGGCTTATTGTGATCCCTGTCCCCAAATTGAAGACGTCTTAAGTTATTTTATGGCCTTAAATTTGACCTACTGTACTGTTTTAGTCGACTAAAAGGGACCCTGGTAAAGTAAATTTTATATTTTATTTTATTTTATGATTTGTTTGTTGTGACATTTGTTTTAACATAATTGCAAGAATTTGGGCCAAATGTCAGCTTGTAAAGGCGGAAAATAAGAAGAGGGTTCATCTTCAACGTTATTTGTATAGCGCTTTTCATGATACATTATGCTTTACAGGAAATTAATTTTCTACAATATTTATTTAGTAGTACTATCAGGGGTGACTGATAAGTTGATATAGCAGAAATGTACATTAAAATTAGTCAATGACATAATGAAACAAATGATCAACACTATTAACAGCACTGTTTATATGTTGCCATCAAACTTATAGCCAAATTTGGGTAGTTCCGTTGTTTCTTATCTGAAGTCCTCAGACAAGGAATAAAAAAAGAGAGATTGATAAGAAGTCAGTTATGAATGCAATTACTTCACAATATAGAGTCTGGACAATATAGAGTTTTGTCCAAGCCAACAAAAAAGGTGCTTCAGGTTGTTAAACTTATCAGTTCCTGGAAGCGCCATGTGCACAAATACCCTTAACACAACTTAAAATTGAAAATAACGAGAAGGATGTAAATATTGGCACCCTTGGTAAATCTGAGCAAAGGTGGCTGTGAAAATAAATGTTCATTGTTAATCCTTGAGACCACTCCTTCATCCAGAATCACTCCAGACCCTTTAGATTACCAGCTCCATGTTGGTTCTCCTCTTTAGATCACCTCACTCAGGGTTCAAGTCCGATGACTGGGACAGCCATGGCAAAAGCTTCATTTTGTGCTCAGTGACTAATTCTTGTGTTTATTTTGATGTTTGTTTTGGATTATTGTCCCAATGGAAGACCCAATTATGGACATTTATAAGTTTTCTAACAGTGAATTATTGATTTTTATCTGTTCGTATTTGATAGAGTCCATGATGCCATGTGTCTAAACAAGATGTCCAGGACCTACAGCTGAAATATAGACCTGCAACTTAAAAAACACAGCAGTATACTTCATTGTACACAATGAAGTACTTTTTATCCCTGTGTTCACCAAATCAATCTTGAGTTGTTGCTGCTGAAAAACAATTTTTTTAGTTTCATCTAATCATAAAAGCCAGTCTCATTTGTAGTTCCAGTCCTGTCTGACAACTGAACATGCTGGAGATTTTGGATGAGTGAGGAACATTTTTCTTAAACCCTCCCAACAACTTGTGCTGATGTTGGGGCTGTTTGACCATTTTTTTTTAAAAAGGATTTTGGACCCTGAGAAAACCTTTATTTTCTGCAATTCTCCAGCTGTGGTCCTTGAAGAGTCTTTAGCCACTCAAACTCTACTCCTCGCTGTGTATTAGGATAATAAAGACACATGTCCTCTTCCAGGCAGCTTCCTAACATTGTATGTTGATTGAAAATGCTTAATTATTTCCATGATGGTGGAAATGGTCATTTTCACTGCTCTAGCTCTTTTCTTAAAGCCACTTCACTAATTTGTGAAGCTCAGTTATCTTTTGCTCAAATCATAAATATATTATTTGTTTTTTCTGATTGTGTTTAATATATATATATGTTCTGTGAAATTTGTCAAGAAACCATGGCTGGATAATCTCATGTCCATAATCAATAAATAAACAATTCTAGGGGTGCCAATAATTGTGGTCAACAAGTATTGGAGAAAA
The DNA here is from genome assembly GCA_034779775.1 of Enteromius afrohamiltoni. Taxonomy (NCBI): domain Eukaryota; kingdom Metazoa; phylum Chordata; class Actinopteri; order Cypriniformes; family Cyprinidae; genus Enteromius; species Enteromius afrohamiltoni. The sequence continues at coordinate 20,791,743 of JAUYWG010000057.1, forward strand.
ACATTTATTTAATCACAAGAATTTTTCCTATTTTCAATTGTTTTACTTCAGTGATAAGTTAGAATTGTGTGAATTTTTTGAATGAAAAATCAAAAGGATAAACAATGCAGATTTATTTTCACAGCCACCTTTGTTCAGATTTACCAACAGTGCCAATATTAGTGGAGGGCACTGTATATATACATATATATATATATATACATATATACAGACTATGGTTGTTAGCAGGCAAACGTTTAGATCCAACCAAACAAGGTTTGGAAGAATTTGGGAAAGGTTTCTGAATAGTCAAAGCAGAAAGAACTCAGAGTAACCATGCCAAGCAAAAACAACAAACAAAACGAACAGGGTGCTAATTAGCAATCAGCTCACAGCGGAACGGGCTGCTCTTAGTAGGAGCTTGGACAAGGCACAACATCGAGCTAATAGGAGCGGACTTTGATATCCCTGCAGCTTTTTGTTTTTAATCTGCAGTTCCCGCAACGTTTAAAAGCTACTAACCGACAAAACGTGCAAGAAAATGTTTAGGATGAATGCTAAGCTAATGATCCAAGCCAGAGCAGATAATTCCACCAACTTTTTCCCACCTAAAATAGCAAAAAATAGGTGCTATTTGAAGCACTCTTAGCTTCTGGTGCAAGCACACATTGGATTAAGGCTTGATGCAAATGCTTGCGAGGGGTTGTATTGAGGACAGGGTAATGGGCTCAAAGAGTTGAAAGAAAAAGCCTTCAGTGCAGGGCTGCCCTCAACTGCCCCTCATTTGATCACAAGGTTCATAGCTCATAATGAATGTTGAATATCTCAAAGAGCGATCAACCTCCAATAATCAAACCAAACAAGCTAAACTGGAGTCACTGTTCTGGTGGTGAACTTGTGCATTTGGAAAAAGCAAATTTAAAAAAGCTTCTAGCAGACAAATGAACTGTGCCTATCACATATATACACAGTGTTCCCATTTTAAATGCCGCAAAACACAAGACAAAGAGAAAAACATCAAAAAGACACGCTCTTCAACCCACACAACTATACGCTTTTTCAAATTTTCACCACATGAGTCCGTGGGAGGAATTCAGTTCCTATGCAACCCAATTCTGCTTTGCACGTCTCCGAGTCTGGCTCTGTAATACTGGCAACAAAGAGTTTGACACATACTTAAACGGAGTGCCAAGCTCTGGATGCTTTTATGAAGGCTTTAAAAGAAACACCTTTAAATGCAAAAGTATGTATTTCATCAGCGCAGCCTATTTATATTGCAATTATTTCTGCTAAAGAGGCTATTAGACAGGCAATCCAGAAGCAATGAAGTCCGCTCGATGCTCAGATGAAGCTGACATCATTTAAATGCCGATGCCTGAAGTGCTGTGTTTGAGTCATGATCATTTGAAGCCATGAGCTCACCTGGGTGAACGTTTTTAATAATGAAGAACCTCCATTGAGATGTTGGTCTACAGGGCTGTGTAAACAGATTCCCATAAAGAAACACGCTTATCATCCGAGTTAAGCCTGGACGTGGTGTGTACAGTTTCTCTTTTGCTTATAAAGCTCTCATTTTTGTGGATATGGTCCCGAAGCCGTTGGAACCATCACAGAGCGGTAACCATAGCAAAATCCAACAGCACCAGACAAGTGTTTAATTTGGCCCATCCTTTGCTTCCAATGTTATGTCCTTCCTTCCTGTCTGTAAAAAAATCTTTGTGTGGATCTCTTCAAAGTCGAATACTTTTATGTGACATTCTGTATTTGTAAATCTGGACATGAGTTTGTCTTTTTGGGTTTGACAAATAACCATAGGACCATATTATAGAGTGTTTTATGGCAAATGAGATTGCCAAAAATCTGCAGCATAACCACCAACATTGTAGCTTAACCAGAGATTAAATAAGCCTTTCGTAAGTATTTTAAGTAATTCACGTCACTGATGTACTTTTCAGTGCAAATACACATATTTCTACGCAAATTATTCCTATACTTAACTCACTTTCTCTCACATAAAAAAGTTCCACTGGTAACCAATTATTCGGAACCTGTCCACATGATCAGAAATTGCGTTTTAAAGTTGCGTTCAGAATTTTTTTTTGCGTGCTCTTATTACAGTCCTCCATAATACTTAACTTTGATTGGTCAGTTGCAGCCTTCATGGATTTTGTAGCATTTTCTGCCGTTCAATGCAATGCTGTAGCCTGGTAATACCAAACTCTGCTACTTCACTTTGCTTCGTAGACAGATTCTGGAACAGCATATTAGAATAATTGTCTTTAGTTTAAACTCATTGGTGTATCCGTATGCCAATCACATATCGCCATTACATTTCGCTATGATTCGCACATGATTCTTCTATACCACTAATAACCATGCCTGTCATTTTGAACAGAATAATTATGATTAATCTCATGATTGCCTTCTACATCTTAAAATGTAAAAATATCAACTATGACTTTGTCATTTTAAAAAAAAAGTGCGGTTATGGTTTAAACCACAACCCAATAAATACGAAAATGAAAGGAAACCAGTTTGAAGCATGATCTGGTTTCAGTCAACCCAGAACGATCTGGCACAGAGGAGATTACGTTCCTCACACTTCAGCTGTAATTACTGGAATATAATATGCCATTTGAAACCTTGTGGGTTCTGTAGATTTGCTGATGTCTAACCCTCAAATAACCACAACATTTGCTTCTGATTAATAGTAATCTGCTATTGTGCCATAATTATAAACAATTAAGTGAAATCACTTCAACCCAGAACAAATTAAATGAGTTATAATTCCTAAATTATATGATATTTGACTTTCTGGGTGATCTGTGTTTTGACAAAAACATGTTTAATGGTTCTAAAGGCATACACATGGTATTAGCATGTCAGCTGGCTGTTCCCATGCTTTTACTGAAAATAACAGATGTCTCATGTCATCACATCATGGGAAAGAAACCATTATGACAAAATGGGTCAGACTTTCGTTTATTTTTGCGAGTTAACACAGGTTAGCAGGCAAACGTGCGTCTGGGCATTTGAGCACAAGCCATGAGCGCATAATTGGACAAATAGAAGGAGAGTAAACTGGGATTTACATGACTGGTATTGGTTGATTTGAACAAATAATGTCTATCCTTTTTGCTGGGCTCAGCGATAAGTAATGAAATTATAGCGTTTATAAGCAGTAATTAGTGAACTGCTTGGCCACAGTCCGTCAGACATAGACAAGGCCTAATAGGCCACTTCTTGCATTTTACTGCCCACAAAACAGCTTAATAAACAGTAGCTACACATATCACCTGCTGGGAGAGCTGGGCTTTGGAAAAGCGGCCAGCCAGAAACAAGCCTGGGAGCGTTGAATGCCACTCCGTCAGCCCACAGCGGGTCTTCCCGTGTGTCACCCTCACCGCATGCCCATGGCACGTCTAGCCTCACAGCTCTTTTTATTGCACCAAACGGCACGAGTGATTGAACAGTTAATGGTGCAGCTGTTGCAGAATTAGTCTGCGTAAAATGGCCATAAAATACGAAATGTAAAATTAATATCAACTGGAGAGAAAGCTGCGAACGGCTGAAAGTTCAACTGGTGGAAAACTATAAACCATTTTTAAACCGGATGGTTGTTAAAACGGTTGTCTTACATGCTATTCTTGTCTGCACACATTATTTATGTGATAGGAAACGGGTTTCAAAACGAACATTTAAACATAGAATACAATGCTTATGTGCAAGTAAACAGTGGCTAAAACAATTGCTTAAACAAATCTAGCTATACCTAAATACTGGTTGCATCCATATCTTAAAATCAACAGTGACTATAAATTAAAAAATTATAATGGAATACATGTGTGTGTTTATATATATACACACACACACTTTCTCCAAAAAATGTCAAAGTTGCATCTGGGTAAAATGTTTCAGCGGCTTAACTAACAGTGATAGTAAGATTTTTATCCAAATACAGGTGATACTATTACAAAGGTGTTGTTAAAAAAACTTGAAACTGAAGCCTAAACACTTTGAAGTACCAAAAAAAATAAGCAGATGACCAGAGTCCCACCTTTCAAAGAAAATAATCAACTTTCAAAGAAAATAATCAAGGATTTTTCTCACAAAATGATGTATTGACACACACAGTCGGGGGAAATGCAAACGTGGATCAACATTTCATATTCCCCTTTGACCTAGTTGGTGAGACCGTGGAGAAATAGCACCTTAAATCTGAATCCAGTAGAACTCTATATTTCTATTCTAAGAATCAGTAAGATTACATAACATATTTTATGTTTGCAAAAAAAACTACATGTTCAACAGTAACAGCTTTTTTTTAATTTCAAAACATTCCTGGCTGGTTTGGGAACACTTAAGCAAAGGCAAATAATGTCCAGACATGTCCACAAGTTAAATTGGGAGAGTTTTGGCATAAACTCATTTATTAATTTTAGCATTTTAGATGAATTAGAAGGAAATAATTAACATAATAAAGCTGTTCCTGACATGGCAGCTTTCTCCTTGTCTAAAGAAGAACTTGTGTAACAAGTTTACCTCACTCCCCTACACTCACATCTGTTATTCAGTGGTAATCAGGGCAGTCAGGGGCACCAGACAACCAATTAAAGCTGTTATCGTAATGTCTACCTGCTTTGGCTTCTACACTAACATACAATTATGCAATACAGGATAATAGCATATTATGCACTATGATGTCAAGAATATGACTAATGACTATATCTAAACACCCCCGACAACAACCTCTCTATGGTTACACATGCCAAAAAATGCCTATGTGTTAATCAGCTATAATAGTGGATCCTTACAAAATATATGGGGTGAGTTTGTCTTTTTTTAAATGCAGTTATTTTGTGCTTGATTAAACGTTACGGGCATTATTTATGTGGTTGTAAATAAGCGGTCAGCAGAGAGTGAGGACATGTCGGTTTGAAACAACACAATAGCTTGCAGAAACACTCGATTTAAAAAAAGAGCAGTCTAAATCTCTCACAATCCATCAACGCACACACAAAGATGCAAAAACTTTCTTAAAGATTAATAGTCTAAATATGTTTGATACTCAAGTAAACTGGACTGGGGCTGGCATGCATTTCCTCGTGATTCTAAGAGATCTACCCTTTAAATAAGAATTATGTTGTTTGAGGGGCCAGTTCTGCTTGCTATAGACATTCCTCTTGGAAACCATAGACACTTGGGAGCCCATGAGAAGACACTCACTTTGTACTGTAAAACTGTATTGTAAAGAAAAGAGATAGCGTATTCCACAATTGCTAATGATATCATGACATAATTGAATATAGAGTATGATATCAATGATAGGCCTATATATA
>JAUYWG010000057.1:20803127-20813675 GCA_034779775.1 Enteromius afrohamiltoni
ATAAAGCTCAAAGGCATTTGGTCTCTCTGGCGAGTTCCCATATGTAACGTCGAAGTGATTTGACTGAAAGGGTAACATAATTTGCATAGAGGTGTTTAATTCAATAGCATAATTTATTTTATTTTTTTTATTAAACCATTTAAACTGTTTCAAACTAATTGCAACATAGTGGTAAATGTGGCAAACTCTAATTCTATTATTGTATTTTCTTTTTTTTTTTTACTTGCGTGGCATCGCTTGAACATGGCCAAACTCATCCAATTTCTGGCAACACTGAATTGTTATATAGAGCATATTTTACAAAATGATACCAGTATGCAGAAATGAAACACTTATTTGTTACGTAAAATGACAACATCGACTGCATCTTCCAGAGGATTGAATCAAAGCCAAAAGCCACATCTTCACTCTGCACAGACGTGACTGGGAAAGAGATGTGCTTCCACTTATCATGTTCCAACACCGAAGATAAAAACCCAAAGCAGCTTCTTTCAGGCCAACTCAAATCTGGATAACAGACTTGGGTAGAGCTGTTTGATGCTAATATGTTCTTCAGATGTGACATGCTGTGATGATGAAAAAGACTGTGGGGTGAAAACGAAATTGTTAGCAATTTTATTGATCTAATTATTTGGACAAGTCTTTAAACAAATAAATCGTAACTTTTGTATAATACGGGAGTGCGGTTAAAATTAATTGAATAGAAGAGTGAGCCAAAAATGTGCTGTTTTGCAAGAAAGTTTCTTTCATGAAAAAAAAGTAAGTTCACAATGTTATGAATGTTAAGAATTGCTCTAACTGGAAAAAACAGGAAGAACATCAGGATACATTTTTTAGGTTTGGAATGACATTAGTGAGTTAGTGGTGACACAGTCCTATTCCTTTAACACAGAGTGACCACCTGAGTTTTGACATTATTGTAGGTGACATCAGGTCAAAGGTGAAGTCGGTCTGACTAAATACACCAGAATCATTAGCGCTATTATTTCCACTCCATCTACACAGCAAAAGCAAAACAGAGAAAGCGAGAATCAGAAAAAGACGAAAAATGCGCTAAAAGAGAAAGAAATCTTCCACTACTGTAAACAAATGAAGCACTAGGTTGTTTATCTTGGCAGATCTAGCATACAAAGTTAATTGCTCCTGAGAAAGTACTGCATAAGTACTCTGGCTCCAGCACTGTTATTTAACACGTTTTTAGGGCATTAAGCAATGTACCAACAACTGAGGGGTAGTTAAGGTCTGTGGCTTTCACCATTTTAACACTTTCAGCAATCACTAAGGCGTAAAATGTGTTCTTTTTTATCCATGCAACTTAAAGTGATTATAATGCACCTGGCAGTTTTCACTATTATGGTACACTGTGTTCCATGGTTTCTTTTCAAAGCATTAGAGGTGTTAAGCTCCTGATATGCTAGATAAACTGTTCTCTAACATAAAACTAACCTAAGATAATTGGGGGAAAAAAGACTGATAATGTCACGAACGAACACGCAGGCAGTTGAATCCATGTGCAAAGTATGTTTATTGGTCTTACTGAGCAGGTCAAGCAGGCAATAGTCAGAAATGGCAAACTTACAGTGTCAGAGGCAAAGCAAATACAACACCAGAAACAGTGGGAGAGGTCGAGCGATGTATAAACAGTATCCAGGGGAGCAGATGAGAATCGTAAACGGGAAACAGGCAAGATCGGCAACGGGGAATGAGACAACGAATAACAAGACACTGGAACTGGGGAAACGCTTACAAGGGTAGGATGAGCCATACACAATGATTAGCAAAGAGACAGACAAACATACAGGTATTTATACAGGTGGTACTGATTGAATGATTGAACCTTACAAGCAACAGCTGTGGGGGAGAGGTGCATTCTGGGAAATGGAGTCCGGATATGAATACAGACACAAAATCTAATAGAGTACATAGAGATCTGGTATGCCATCAACAGTCTTTAGCTGGCAGCTCCAGCTGGGTGTGACATAGCCCCCACCCTTAAGGAGCGGCTTCCAGATACCCCTGAAGCTGGCAAAACGACCACCCGGGAAGAGCGGGCGGCGGAAATGCCCACGGAATCCATGGAGGTGAAGCCCTCCAGGGCGGAGCAGAGGATTGCTGAACTCTCCGAGGCAACACTGATGACGATTATGCCCTCCAGGGCCAACCAGACGGTTCCAAAACCCTTCAGGGTGGTGCAGACGATTGCAGAGCCCTCCGAGGCAACGGCGATGATGACCATGCCCTCCAGGGCTCAAGGACAGTTCGAAAACCCTCCAGGGGGGTGCAGATGACTGCGAGCCCTCTGAAGCAATGCTGATGATGACCATGCCCTCCAGGGCTCAAGGACAGTTCGAAAACCCTCCAGGGGGGTGCAGATGACTGCGAACCCTCCGAAGCAATGCTGATGATGACCATGCCCTCCAGGGTGGAACAGGCAGCGGAGAGGCCCACCAGGGCGGAGCAGATGGTGGAGACCTCCTCCTGGGCATACCGGGCAGGGAAGATGCCTTCCAGGGTGGATCAGGTGGCGGCAGAATCCCTCTGGTTCGACTCTGGACTCTGGAGAATCTACGGCTAAAGCCGACATCTCCTGAGGTAGTGCAGCCACTGACGAACCCGGAGGAGTCTCTGAGTCGCACATGGACTCTGGCAGCTCAGGCCATGGGGCCTCACAGTCTTCATAGAGCTCAGGCGACAATGAACCCAGATCTGGTGGAACAGACTGGGTTGAACACGGTCCCTTGTAACGTGTGACAGGAATCGTGAGGGCCTTCGACAGCTCGTCAGGCTGTGTAACTGGGACCGACTGGACCGGGGACAGCACTCCTGGCTTTACAACTGAACCAGACTAAACACTACACAGCCCCTCTCGCTGTGAAGTATTGTCAGAACCCGTCACTAGCGTTTCAGGGATCGCTAGGATGGGTGACAGCTCCTTGAGCTGTAAAACCTGGACCAACTGGGTGGAAAACAGTTCTCTGGACGGTGAAACTGGTGCCGAAGATGTAGCCACATCCGCTATCTTATGCTGGAGCTCGACAGCATCAGCCATTTCATGAGCAAGTTCAAATATTGCCTTTATTTTGTACTGCTTGTTGGTCGGGTTGATCGCTGAACAATGATATAGCTGTCTGAGATCTTCCATGTCAGTTTCTCCAGCTGGGCGTGACTGATATGTTCTCAGAATTGTGACTTTATAACTCAAATTTGACTATATATCTCACAATTGTTTCTTTACATATATCTCACAATTGTGAGAAAATAAGTCAGAATTGCGAGTTTTTATAGCTCAGTTTTTATTCAGTGACGGAAACAAGCTTCCTTAGTAAAAGGATCTCACATAAAATGTTTAAAATTTAGTATGTAGTTTCTCAAATGTTGCATGGAATCCTGTTAACACATGGTTTTCCATTTACCATAATCAAGAGTATAATATTTCTTTCAAATTTTGACATTTAATAAATAATATTGTTTTGATTATTCATTGTGACAATTTAATAATCTAATTTAATTTTCTTATTTCTTAAACAAACTTTAGTCATTCAAGAAAAAAAAATTGTGTAAGTAAATAAAAAATAAATAAAAAAACTTGTTTTATATACAAAAAAAAAAAAATCTACAAAATAATAATAAACAAAAAATAAAATAAAATTGCATTATACTTCCACTGATGTATTCACAGAAAAAAATAAATAAATAAATGCTGCTAACGCAATCCTTTCCAGTATTACAAGAAATAAACCTTGGTGATGAGACACTAAACACTGAAGAGAACTGGCCTGATGTGTTTGAGGTGTGATGGTATGTCTCTCACGCCTCAGTTCCCAGGTCTTGACGTAGTAGTCAGTTATTGTTCGCCTTCCACTCAGGATGTCACATGGGCCCAAGTATTTGTGTCAACGTGGGAAGAGGCAGCTTGGGGATCCTAAGTGGAATCAACAGGAAGAGGATTAGAGTTGGTTCTCCCTCTCATGTCCGACACCGAATCCCAGCACGCTTGATATCCGCTTCCGCTGCTTCGGAAGACGCCGTTTCCAGGCAACAGCCTTGACTGGCAAAGTCCTCGGCTCCTGACTACTAATGGGTGGCCTTTAATAACGGCGCTTTCCCAGAATGCAACTGGAATGCTAATAAATCTACAGCCACACTGGGGAAAAGGGTTTTGGATCTCACTTTACAGCTTGTCAACACATACGTGGCCCAATTTCACGTCCCATATAAAAGTTGAAGAAGGGTGACTGTGTTGATGCTTTAGCGTCCCAAAAACACAATTTTGTCCTGCCAAGATCTCCTCAACGTGTTAAATTCCCTGGTTGACGTCCTCCCTTCAACACCTGACCTGGGATCAGGTTTCTCTGAGTAATGGGAAGGGAACCGAGCCAATGTCGATGCCTGACAGTTGCTGGAACGTGGAAGTGTCAATGCGTTGTTACGTCAGAACTCCCCAAGAGAGAGGATGTGCACGTGCTCACTGTTTGACAAGAAGGTCTAGTGGCCAAAATAAGTCTCCATATGTTTTCACCAGGATACCTGTGTTAGTGTTACTGGAGTGCTTCAGAGAAAAGGTTTAAAAGGGTGCTAAGGGAGCAAGGGTTTTCAAATGACAGTGCTTCTTTCGCCTGCACTTTGTGTCCTATTTCCGTGTTTGAACAGTGTGGTTTCCACTTGCTTGTGATGCAGAAATCTGCAAAACCGGTCAAGCACTGAAATGCACTAGGAATGTCACTTAAATTCATAGAGGCCAGAAAGACACAAGTAAAGGGGCCGCATTTCTCAGAGGTCCTGAGATAACATTCTTCACAAACAGATAAACATATCAGTGAATAATTACGTCCTTCAACTGACATTTCATGTCAATTAAAATATTTTTAATTAATTTCCACCTAAATTGTTATAACTGTTATGTAAATTAATTTTATATTTTTTTTATACATTATTAAAATGAATTATCATATTGATAGATTATACATTATTCTAAGTGATGATATTACTGTCAACATTTAAAATAACCAATATACTATTTATACCTATAATTACTACTAATAAATAGCTAATATTCTAGTAAAATCATGCATTGTCTTAATTTTAGGTAATTTTATCATTAGATATTAAGCTGAAATGTGACAGGTTGTAAGAACACATTTACTTTATTCAAGACAAACAAAAAACTAAAACTTTTCTGTATACATTTTCATTAATTATCCATTACATTTCCATTACATTTGTATTTTTTTAATATATTTTCAATGTAATTTGTTATAATGTTTATAATGTTTGCAATGTTAATTCAACTTTTAACAATGCATTTTAAAAATAAAACGTTTTAACATTTTGCAATTTAAACTAATATGAACTAACAAAGATTAATAAATGCTGTTACTAATAAATTATGCTATGTTAGTTAATATTATTTAATGCATAACAGACCATGTTAACAATTGAGACTTCATTATAAGTGTAATCAAACAATACAATACATTTTTATGCATTAATTCATTCTACAATGTATTAAATTAAAGGCAGAATAACAATTAATACCATAATGAAAATACTTGCATGTCATGAAAACATCAAACAGAAAAACAATCTTAAACACAGCCTTTATTTTGTTTGAGCAAAATTAACTCAAGACAAACAATTAGTTGTAACCTCAAACTCTGCTGTGCAAAAATACCACTACAAGAAAATTGGTATCTTTAAAATATATTGTGAGTGGCTAAACAAATATTTTAATTGCTCTTCTGAACGCTTGTAAAAAACACCAAAAGAGGAACAAATACTTGAACTGGGGTATTGAATTGGCAAAAAATTGTTTCAAATGTTTAGCATTTGCTTGCTTTTGGCCTTGATGTCAGTGCATGTGTAAACAACCTTTCCTACAAACCCGAAGGTCTGCCTTTGACCCCGACATCTCCCATGGCCTTTTCTGCAGCGGGGCTTTATTTTTCTTCCCACAGAGGAGCAGTCACAGGAAGTTGAACTACTTGTGCAGAAGAGTGCACTTGGGACAATGTACATTAAACGTGCTGGACTGCACACACACACACACACCAACAATCAGACACATTACCTTCCCAAAGTCGTACGCACTTGACTGGAACAGCCACACTCAGCCCACCGGCCTTCACACACTGGTGCAACACACGTCAGCGCTCCCTCGCCACAGCAAACAGACACACTCTGCTATGTTTGGTGTGTGTGTGACACCACACATTAACCGTTTGTATGTACACAGCTCCACGGCCCTGACCGGAGATCATAAACAGAGAAAGAAAGAGAGAGTGGGGGAGGAATAAACTCATTAAACTCTGAGATTTGGCATGCTAGGAAAACTCTTATGGCATGTTACTGTAACTAAGCAAAATTAAATTAGTGTTTGCCTGTGAAAATCACCAAAATAATGTTGATGTATCATATTACAGAACGAGTTTGTTCTTTTTAAACCCTCTGCCAGTGAGGACAATATTCTGTAAATGATAAATTAAATAAATCTGTCTATCTTGTTCTGTTTATCCATCCATCGTTCTGTCATTCTCTCTATCATTTTATTATTCTTTCTATCTGTGTATCTACTCATTAATTGAACAATTCATCAGTCCACCTATAAATCCATACATCCATCAAATTTTATATAATCTCTTTTGTTTTATAATTCTTTCTATCTATTCATCCATCCACCATTGTTCTATTCATCTGTCTAGCTCTATACATAGTCCCAGTTATCCATTGTTTTATTTATCCATCATAATTCCATCCATCCATCTGTGGTGAGCGTGATTTCGCCAAGTAAAACATGTTCCTCGAGCAACCTTCCAATCAACCTAGCAGATTTGAGGGATTATTTTTAAGGAAATATCTGTTTATGATCAGAGTTAGGTGCTTCTACACCCTTGTTAATCTGCAATTATTTCCAACTGATTTTAGGCATACAATTTGGGTAGGGTTAGATTTAGGGTTAGGAATTGGGATAAGTCTATATTTTTGGACAGTAATGTTGATCCAGGATCATGTCTTACTTGTCACAGCGACCCTCTATATATCTCTTATACTGTATATCCATCCATCCATCCATCCATCATTCTCTCTATTGTTCAATTGTTCTTTCTATCTGTCCATCCATCCATGCATTATTTGTTTAAGTATTCATTTTATTGTTTTCTATTATTCTATCTAGGGCTGGGTGATATTCCTTTCCATCCATCCATCCATTATTCTTTTGTTCGATCTATTATTTTCTCTAATGTTCTTTCCATTGTTCTACTGTTCTTTCCATTCTATGATAGAAACATATCTATGATAGTTTGTCTTGATTTTATGGAACAAATAAGAACACCTATCAAATGTTAAACTTCAGATTATTTAAAAGATTCCATCCAAATGACAATTATGTAATGTTTGTACAGGATACTTCCGTACCATTGTAGGAAGAGTTACGTAAACCACAGAGCCAAGAAATGCTGTATGATTTACTTTCCAATCATGTAATCAAATTTTGCTTTTCCCTTCTTGCCAATTACAAATAAATGTACTGATTCAATAAAAGGTGAACACAAGTTGGTGCTTGTCTGCTCTGCATTGCTTACAAGAGCCAAACAGAAGAGCTTATACACTACTGTTACGTGTTTAGTTAAATTTCCATCACAAAAAAGCCTCAATCCCGTTCATATTTCATATTCTGAATACACTCGACTAAAATAAACAGGACTTTTGCTTGAGAATTACTCATTTTAATCCTTCCTGGCCTCATGTAAATGACAACGGAAAGTTAGAACAATGCTAGAAATGAGATAGTAGGGTGAGAACAAGTTTTCCTCACTGATAAAAATCTAAATTTAATTATTTTTAAATATGTTTATAGCACAATAACATGACGTCTTAAGTGTGCTAATATTACTACCAAGAACCTTGCATTGTTTATTCTGTCATTTGTTCCATAAGTCATTGGTAAAATTCAGCCCATTAAGAGCTAATGCAATTATGACGTTAAGAGGTTTGTGCTGTTCCCCAGCATGTCAGATCAGGGCCAGACCCCACCACTGACACACTGTTTTCACAACTTACAGCAAAACAGCACACCCCTGTTTTCCAAAAGTCATTTTAGTAGATGGGTACGAACTGAAATTCATCTTTCAAGGTACTTTCTCTCAGAGTGGTGCTAAACTTATAGATGATTCTAAAGCCCTTTGGCTAACCGTTTGGCAAACTCATGTCTAAACTATTTTCATGAAGACAAATGAAAGTGATGCGATACATCAGGGCAGATTTCCAAGGTAGACGACTCATGTAGCTGGACGTTACGACGTCTGATTCATGCCTCCCTGGGGTGACACAACATTCAATATGTAAACGTTATCTTGTTGATGCAGTGTTATCACTGTTGTTTTCATGAATGCAGAGGGAAATGTATTTTATCCTAGTAGTATCATACTGAAAACAATCACAAAGGGGTAAGGGGTGCTCACAGCCAGTATATCATCATCTATCACATTGTCAGGATATGAACTTCCTGATGTTAAGTTGATACAGTAGGTGAGTTGTTTTTGTGAGAACAGGGAAAAAGGAAGAGTGCACTTATGATACAACCTCAACAAAAACTCAATGGAGAGAACAAGATATTCTGTGATTTCAGAAACAAACACATCCTTAAGATGGATTTAGCCTATTTCTGCCTAAAAAATAGAAAATAAAAGAGAGATTTCAAGTACAAATTAAAGATACACAAATCACAATTGAAGGAAACAGTGTTGTAACTGAGAAACACTTTTGTGTTTGGTAAGGTTTTTTAAAATAAATTCTCAACTCTTTTTGCACAAATATATTTGATGAAAAATACAGTAAATACAGTAATACTGTATTTGTAAAATATGATTACAATTTTTTTATATATATATAATTTTTAACAAAAGTTGCAAATTTATTTATTTATTAAAGTCTTTATTCTGACTTGCTGCTCAAGAAATATTAATAATTATAATAGATGTGCTGATTACTATTTTTGTGGAAACTGATACTTCCTTCATGTTCAAAACAGAAGCATTTGTTTAAAATAAAGGTGTGTGTTGATCTGTTACTTACTAACTTAAAAGTACTAACAAATATTCTAATAAACTATAAAACATAAAGAAAACTGTGACTTTATTTATTTTTATTTTTTTTATATAAAGTCACAGTTTTCTTTATGTTTCATAGTTTGATTGTTTTTTAAGAATATTTTACCTTGTTGTGGAACCAAGCCTCTATACATCATTGGTATGACATGAATACTTGAAAAACCAGGAAAAGAAAGGTCAAATATCAGAAAACAGGAAGTGAAGACATGTGTAATGTCAGAAAGAACACAGATTTATGGTTGCAAAGTAAAAAAATAAGCAGAAATTCAATTCACAATTTCACTTTATCCTCTGACTGCAAAGACTGAGAGTTAGTGCAACAGACTGCAGATTTTCTATGGTGTGCTGTTTGTCTCTGAGGGTTTGGCCCTGCCATCAAACCAGAAATGTCTCTCTTTTCAAATCCCATGGGTTCCGTTCTGAGGAACAGCATTTATCTCACATCTGCAAAAGACTCCTCTCCCTGTCTATTTCCAGCATTTATACTGGTTTACCATAATTTTATCTTATAATATGGCCAACTTTGTGCAACAGTGTCTATGCTCTTAGAATTCTCTAAGACTAGCATCTTTATTCCTAGCTCTTGAAAATGAAGGTCCTTTATTTATGGTTCTTGTCATGGTATTTATACCCAGCAGACAAAACCAAAATTCAATGTCGATTTAATGTCTATTATCCATGTTAATGTGATATCCAATACCGACGTCAGCTGACATTGATAATTGTTGTTTTTAAGTTGTGTAAAAAAAATTCAAGGTCAACATCAAATTACTGTCAAATACTGATCTCAACCTGAACCTTACTCTCAAATTAATTCTCTGTCAGGAGCCATGTTCAGCATCAAGCGGAAATTAGATTGATGTTATGTATTCCTGCTGGGTGGCTCCATAAAGAACTTTTACCATCCATGGACACTTTCCATTAAACTAAAGGTACTTAACAGTTGAAAAAAAAGTTTTTAAAGTGTACTTCACACTAAGAAGAAATGGTTATATTTTCTGAAAGGTTCTTTAGTGAACATAAAATGACTCTTCTACGGCACTCTCAGAAATAAAGGTACACTAGGGCGTTACCTTTTCAAAGTTACATGTTTGTACCTAAAGGGTCCATTCTGGTATCTTAAAGGTACATATTAGTACTTAAAGAGTACATACCCTGTTGAAAAGCATATGCTGGTCATGTAAGTTTTGAAGCTGGGATGCTGGTTTATGCTGGTCACATGCTGGCAAAGGCATAACCAGCATAACAACATAAACCAGCAAAAGGACCATCTTTAACCAGCATTAACCAGCAAAGGACCAGTTTAAACCAGCATCCCAGCTTCAAAACCGACCTAACCAAGCATATGCTGTTTTTAACAGCAAGGTACAAACCGGATTCCAAAAAAGTTGGGACACTAAACAAATTGTGAATAAAAACTGAATGCAATGGTGTGGAGATG
>JAUYWG010000057.1:20813775-20827630 GCA_034779775.1 Enteromius afrohamiltoni
TCTCCACATCATTGCATTCAGTTTTTATTCACAATTTGTTTAGTGTCCCAACTTTTTTGGAATCCGGTTTGTATTTGAAACTTTTAGGTACAAAAGTGTACTTTTTGAAAAGGTACCGCCCCAGTGACAGCCTTCATTTTTGAGAGTGTTCAAGAACCTTTATTTTTAAGCATACAGAAGAAAATGTTTTAGAAAAACTCACAGTAAACTCATCAAGCACACAGATTTCTGCTTTGTAGTCACTGAAGCTCTGGGTTCACTGCTCCAGTCTTTGTTTTGGGTACACTGGGTCGAGTCTCTTCCTGCCAACCACACCCAGATTAGCACTATAATGATACTGATGATAGCCAGACACAAACAAGAGCTTAGATGAAGGTGCGTATACCAGCATTCCCATCACCCTTTGGTGCCGTAGCATCAATTTTCACCAGGGAATTATGTTTTTGTTGTATTAATGTTCCTTTCAATTATGAAAAGGATAACTAAATAAACGATAAGGAAATGTTTAACAAACCCCGCTCACGTTCCATGTCCCTATCTAGTTTCTAAGGCTGCTATTTTCTAATTTAAGGTTTTTTTAAACGACATTAAGTACTGTTCCAGCTGCCTTTCCCTAAAAGTTTGGCAAAGTCAGTCGCCCACAAGTGTTCATGTTTGTTTTGTCTTTCAGTTTTATGACTTGAATAAGGAACGGACTGAGGAGCGGTAGCCATCTTTTGGTCTACAGCTATGTGCATATGGGATAAAGGTCATAGAGCTGTATAATTAAAAAACAAAACAAAACATTCAATAACTCAAATATGCTAGAAATTTTCTTACACAAGCATTCATTACATAACAAACACATAGCATTTTGGATGATTGTTGTTGGGGGAACAAACGAAAGAATACAAAAAGAATACATCAACCACTCCACAAAGCATTTAGAAACTATCTGTAATATTTTAACATTTTAGTTAGATTTGAAAAGAAAGAAGCACTTTTTTTCCCGGATTAAACATGATAAATGTTCTTTTTAACTTTATATTCATAAACAAATCCAACAAAAACTGTATCATGTTTCCACAGAAATTTCAGCACAACTGTTTTCAACAGATAATTATAAGAAATATTTCTTGAGAAGCAAATCAAAATATAAGAATGATTTCTGAAGTATCATGTGACACTGAAGACTGCAGTAATGATGCTGAATATTCAACTGTGGTTTTACAGGAATAAATTACATATTTAATATATTAGTGCTGTCAAAGGATTATTCACGATTAACACATCCAAAATAAGAGCTTTTGTTAACATAATGCAACGTTTATATATTAAATATATTAATATATGATATAAATATATATATATATATATACAATAAATTATATATAACATATACAGTACACGCCACGCATATATAATTATGTGAACCAAAACTTATTTTGGATGCTATTAATCACAATGAATCGTTTGAGAGGCAAAAAGAACAAACGAAAGAATATACACTGATTCAAGCTCATATTCATATCAAAAATATATGTGAAATCTGTATTCTCTAAAACGAGAAAGAGAGAGAAAGAGATTTGAATATATACACATTTATATCTTCTTTTATAGGTGTTTAGATTTTTGATTTCATTGTCTGGACAAAAATACTAATTAAGAAAATGAATTTGTAGCAATCAAATGAATTTATTAATTTAATGACTGATTAAAACGGGGCAAAAGACAACCAGCAAGATATCTCGTATACTTAAATGCTGAGAAATGTGTGCCGTCAACTGTTCTCAGAAGTTGATGTTTCATCATTTTCTTTCATAATGAGCTTCTTAAATTTGTTTACTGTAACATCTAACCTCTGACCCCCAGCTTTGCTTTCAGGCACTTGTTACTGGGGAGGACTGTTTTGATTCATTTGAGCTTCTCTCTGCCCTGCGTTGAGAACTGTATATGTGGACACGGGTCACATCCTGTTGTAATTGCCTTCCCAACATGCAACAGTCACTCCTAATTATAAATAGCTTTGACGAGTGAAAAGCATCATTTCCCTTGGAAAAAAATAACAGTACTCATGAACAGAGGTCTTCTAACAATGCAGTACTTCCAAAAGCAAGGACACTCAGACTGCATTTGTCCTTATACACATGTATACATTCTAATATGCTGATTTCTTATTGTAGTCAATGTTTTTGCAATGTCTGACTGCCCCTGAAAAGCTCAGAAATAACATCCTAGCACCCTAATGTAGCTTAAGTAATGATTGGCTGGTTCAATCACATCTTCCACGTCAGTGAAGGCTTGTATCGGTTCGATCTGACAGACCGGGTTCTTGAGTTTAGACATCACCTAAGTAAACCTTATTGCAACACCCTGGCTACATTCCACAAAACCAGCAGCATCACAGAAAGTTTTATCCAGGCAAGCAGCACTTACATTTCCATTGTTATCTTGTTACAGTCAGTTTTATTTTAAGTCAGTATATATTTTACAGTGTGTTACTTTTGTACCTCATTTTTTTCAGTGTATCTCTCAGAAATAAAACTTGCGTTCATAAATCCTGACGGTGTGAGATCAAACAATCAAAATGTTCATTTTTTTCCCCCTGCCAATCATTTCATCGTCTTGTGAAGGTAATGTAGAGTGTCAGTTGCTTGACCTTTTTTGTAATTTTCCTGAAGGACATCCTGGGAACAGACAATAGACGAGAACAAAGCAAAGCAGCGGTTCCCAAGCTTTCTGTGCCATTGTTCCTCTCACAATAGTCCTATACAGCCCACAGGCCCATGACACCTGCAGTTCACTGTAAATCCCTTCAAATAAAATGCTGTGCCCACTCTGAAGGCCACTGCAGTCAACTTTGGCACATAAAAAAAGAGCACAAGATGATCCTTCAAATGTTAGGTACAAAAGAACATCAACATCAACCACTCCACAAAGCATTTAGAAACTGTAATATTTTTTAATATTTTAAATTTTAGTTAGATTTAAAAAGAATCTTTTTCCAAGATTAAACATGATAAATGTTCTTTTTAACTTTATATTCATAAAAAAAATCCAACAAAAACTGTATCAAGTTTCCACAGAAATTTCAGCACTGTTTTCAACATAGATAATAATAAGAAACATTTATTGAGAAGCAAATCAGAATATAATTTATATTATAATATATTTCTGAAGTATCATGTGATGCTGAATTTTCAACTTTGGCTTTACAGGAATAAATTACATTTTTAATATATTAGTGCTGTCAAAGAATTATTCACATCCAAACTAGTTTTTGTTTACAGTACATAATACATATGTGTGTGCTGTGTATATTTACAAATATGTAACATTTATATATATATATATATATATATATGATATGAATATACATATACAATAAATTACATGCCACACATATATTATTATGTAAATAATAAAAAATTAGTGAAAAAAAAAGAGTTTTCATAAGTCTTCTTTCAAAGATCTTACTCACTTGTTTTAATGGTAGTGTATGCGTTTGGTTGCATTACTTAAAATATTATACAACAATTAAAGTTTAATGGTTAAATGTTAGTAGAAAATGTCCATAGCTGACCCATGGGGTGAACAAGAATTGACTTTATACACCCACTAAAAATCTTGTGACTTTAATTTCCAAATACATTTGGGGCCACTGCGTAATAAATCAAACAACTGTTAAACCGTATTTATGTGCGTCTCTTCTAGATCTTCCACCCTGATCTGACAGAAACATCTTTAATCTGTTTATAATAAAATGCTACAAACCGCCTATAAATGTCTCCAGAGCCAAGACTATTTGTCAGCACGTTTATAAGTACACAATCGAGACAACTCTGGAGGAAGCTAAACATAAGCAGGCCTGACCGCACCCGTGCTCCCCTGAGCTCCAGTCTGGACGTCACTGCCACATTAGCGACAAATCTCTGCGAAAAACAGCTTTTTCGGAAACACAGCGCGAGTGTTACACCTTTGATCTTCAAGTATATCAATTTAGTACACCAAGGGCAATTAATGCTAATGTCAAAGCACTTAAGAACACATATTTACAAGCTGTACATCCCACCTAAGCAAATGAACTGCATGGGAATGTTGAATCAGACTCAATGGCTTCCTGTGAGCTGTCAGCCCTTCTACATATTCCATCATTTCTTTTGCTCTCTGTTAAGAATCACAGGCAAATCAATCTAAAATGTATATGAAAGCGTCACCAGGAAGGATGCGAAAGTTAATTTACTTCCTCTGTTATTTGCCCTTGTCTTTGGTACAGTGAAAAAGAGTCTTAAGAGGGACAACCTCATTGGACTTCCCATCATTGTTTTGCTAGCCAAGATACACTGTCTTTTTTTCCAGGTACCTCCCTCCGTCTCCCGGGCCCCCAGGTACAGATCTTGGGAGGCTGGGTTTCATTGTGAGAACAAAAGGTTGAAGAGTCGAGTTCCCATAAAAGTGTAATGAGTCTTTTTCTCTGCTCTTCTCGACTCGGTGTGTTACTCTGTTTGTTCTCGATTCCTGAGCGGAAGCTGAATGAGCAGGACATTTTTAATCTTCCAGCTCCGGAGGGGAGCGCAATACTGGGAATCACCAATCCATATTAATTCCCAGGACAGACAGACTGTGCACAACTCCAAACTTCTGCCCCCACCTTCATCTTCACCCTCCCTGATTATTCTCTTTGACATTTTCTGTTGTTCAGTGAAAAGTGGCTGGGTGTTCCCTCATCTGTGGGCACTAGTGGAAATGTTTTTATACTCTCTCATTAGTTTATTTAATTTGTGCGTCAATAAACCACTACATTTATCAATTTTTTTAATTATTTTTCTAAATTAACAAATGTCATTGCAATTTATTTCAAATTATTTACTATACTTGATATGAAATGAAATTACATTTTTAATTTGTTTTTAATAAATCAGTTTACAATAATTATAATAAATCAACTAAAACAAACTAAAATTAAAACCATTGTAAAAACATTTATCTTACTCATCTGTAACTCGTTAATTTTGTTCTTAAACTAACAAATATATCTCAAATTATTTACTATATTTCATATTTGGTGAAAATTCTAACATTTTTTTCTCCATTGGCCTAATTTTATAGTTATCATCAGGGTTATTATAGCTAACAATCAAAACCTAAACTAAAATTAAAATCTTTTTAAAACATTTATGTTACCTGAAATAAAATAAAAAATGAACAGAAATGAAACATACTATATATTATTAATTCAACTAGTTGCCAAGGCATCATTTCTCACACCTTTAAATAATATGTTCACACTTTTTCATAATTTGACAAAAATGACTTTATGTATTTAGCTTGATTTGTCTGCTTTCTTTATACAATGTCTCATATTTCAGCATGGTGACACTGAAGACAAAAGCAAACAAACAATATATATATATATATATATATATATATAACAATATAAATATTTTTTTGTTTTTACAGTACAAAAAATGAAAAACTTTAAATAAGAAGAAAAACTCAAATAGTGAAAAAGAAAGAAAGTACAAGGTAAAAGGTATCTAAAAACAAAAACAAAAACGAGGGCACGGCAAAACATTTGCAAAATCATATAACAAATGCATTCATTAATTTTTTTTTATATATAAATCAACCCCTGGTACATAAAAGCACCCATAGTTGAAGAAGCAGAGAACAATAGGAGGTACAACCGTCAAATGCTGCATTGCATTATTAAATTTCATTATGATGTCGACTCCCTCACCCCTTTGGGATTCAGAGCCTCTATAGGCCTCGCTGCTGTGCGAGCACATCACCTGTCCAGTACTGACCCGTTACATTGGCCAACTCCTCGGTTTCTACAGCAACACCTCTGGAATGCCATCGCATTTTTCCTCTAATCCTCTCTCCTAAGAGCTTCAGCTCTGTGATTCCTACAAATCCATGCTATGAAAACAATGCACTCAGCATTCAGGGATGTTTAAGCAGGCGCTCAGACAATGGTTTCATTTTCTTTTCACTTTCGAGAAACATAAAGGATGATTATTGCAGTCACAATGTGTGTAACTGCAGTCCTTTCTCACTCAATTATGGGACAATTATGAGTGCAGAAGATTGTCATGTTCCATTTTTACAAAATATAAATCATCCATGGACAATACATCCACAAATACATTCCTTCAGAAGTTTCAATGCTGTTTTTTTCCAAGTTTTAAATAAAGTTCGCTCACCTAACAAAGATTAGCAATGGCTCAGTAAACATTTTCATGGGAAGTTGAATGAACTGGCGTATGTACGAATCACTCACTTAGATGATTGGAGAAAGTGCGCAGAGATCTGAGATTAGATAAACAGCAATGAATTTCAGCAGAGGTTTGAGAAAAGCAGCTACCACACAAAAAGCAGCATTTTTCTTTCTGCACAAGAAACCAGTCTGTAATTTAGCGAGACTTGCCTAAAATAAAATATGAAACTTGCATTTCATTTGGACAAATTGCTATTGAGGAAAGTTTGTGCACTGGACCACTAAGTACAAAATACGGCACCACGCTGGTCAAAGACGCAAGACTGCTTTACTGTGGGAGTCTGTTTAAATGTCAAGTGGCTGTATTTGACATTTATTACCAGAAATCCTTTTATTCTCTGAGTTTACGACAACTTTATGTGCTCATCTGGACATTTATGAAAGACATAAAGTTGGCAAATTAGTTTTATTTGTTGTGTTTTACATGACAAACCCTCCCACATCCTGTTGACAAATCAGCAGAGGATGAGAGCCAAACCACGGTAGACAAAATAAGAAATAATTAGAAACTACAAACTTTATTAAGAAACAAAAATAAAGTAATTATGCTAAAATGGCCAGAATAAAAGTTAACGTTGACTTTGATTGTTAGGAAACAAAGGCGTCACTGGTGGGGACCACCCTTCTATTTTGTGAGAATATTTGGCCACCAAACTCAGTAAAATGAAGCGAGTCATATCTTTAATGCTAACACAACACAGCACTTATCAGATGGCTAATGCCTAATTTATATTGACTTAGCTTTTCCACAAAAATGATACCAAAAACACTGTTCATCAAAGAAAACTGCATCAGGGTTTTCCTATAAATATTAAGCAGTATTAATTTAGCTCCAATTAATAGAATGATTAATAATTGATCATGTGACACTGAAGACTGGAGCATGATGTTGAAAAATTAGCTTTTTTACAGGAATAAATGACATTTTAAAAACATTATAGTTATTTTTAATTGTAATAATATTTCACAATTTTGCTGTTTTTACTGTATGCTTGATCAAATACATTCAGCTTTGGTAAAAACAAAATATATATATATATATATATATATATATATATATATATATATATATAAAAACTCTCCTTATATGTCACAAAAGTATTATTTAGAATTTTTTTTATTTTTGTGAATATACATATTAGTGAGGAAAAAACACATTAGCAAAAAAACAAACATCCTAATATCCCTTAAAGATTAGCAGTTCTGGCTTGTGTTTGGCTAAATAGAAACATCAACAGTTTATAATACACTGATTTATGAAGTCTGTCTGTGGGTGTGTGAATTAATTAAATATCAAATATAGATGTAGCTAGCTAGCTAACAACAGAATTGTAAATAATACAACTGGGAGCTGCTGTTATGTGAAGAGTGCGACAGCTTTAGCTGTTACTGTCAAACTGGTCTTAATATGATTCACTTGTTTACTCCAACATTACAAATACACTCTAAAGTGACAGTGTAAAGAAAAACCTCTGAACATTAGATAAAGAACCAGCTTGAGTTTCCATGAAAAGACATCAACTCAAGTTCTATCAGCCGTACAGTAAGTCACCAAAATACCAAGATTAACATCAATCATACCTGCTGTATGATGTCCTTTTAGTTAGTGAAGACCACATGACTGACTGACCTCATCCTATAGTAAAATCCCTTGTTCTCAAATGGGATTCAGTCTAATAGCAAAACCCTTACAAATAAATATTTCCCCACTCTGACTGTTATTTCTCAGTAGAGCCATGATAACATGGTAAGGTTGGTAAGCCTTAACATCACAAAAGCTTGTGATTATACTTTCCTTCTCCAGATAAGCCTGCCTTCAACAAAGGCATGATTACCCCTTGATCTAAATTTGATCTTTAAACCTTTTACTGTAAATCCAGCCTCTGAAAAAAAGCAGAGGAGTCAGGTAAGCCAGATGTGTTAAATAACTAGAAAATCCCTCTGCTGTGAAGCTCAATTGCCCCGGTTCAACAAACTTGAATTGAAGTCCTTTCAAAAAGTCACTAAAAGTCAATTCAAATTCTGTGATTTAGAAAAAAAGAAAGAAAGAAAACAACGAAGAAAAATCCATTCAAAATGTAATAGCAATAAGAAACACATAATTCGCAATTTGAAATTATTAAACGTATTAGTTGTGCACTTCTCAAGCAGTTCAATTTTGTAATAAATACAGTATCATTTTTAAAGATGTGGATTTGAACTGAATTAGCCTTCTGTATGTAGAAAACAAGACCAATTTGGCAATAATAATAGTAATGGTAAAAAAACAAAAAACACTGAAACTAAAGTCTTTGAGCTGGAAATCAATTCTTAGCAACTTGGATGTGATCAAAAAAAATCCCCCTTTTTTCTAACGTACTGATTGTTTTTCAGATAAATATTTATGTATTCATTTGGGTGAACTACTCCTTAAGACGTACTGTATAGTCATTTCACATAAGGATGGTAATGCCACACTCAAATGCTTTTACAAAGTTTTAACCACGCCATGAATAATAATACAATAATACCGTTCAGTTTTTTCCTAATGAAACTTTAAATGAATAGCTCACCCAAAATAGACAATTGCCATAATTTACTCATTTCTTCCACTGAACACAAAATGAGATATTTTTAACAATGCGAGTAATTCCTCATTGACTTCCCTATTCTGGAAATCTGGGGATTTCAAAATATCTTCATTTATGTTCAGCAGAAAAAAGAAAGTCAACAAGATAATGCGTAATAGTGCGCCTTATCTGCACCTTTCTGACTCAACCAGCCATGTTTTTACTTTCAAAGCTGGAATCTGCTGATGGGCCCTGGTGCAGAAATAACATGCGCATTCTTCCCATCTAGTGAGTAAGAGGGAATGCAATTAGCACATATTAGAGAGAGTGGAGTAGAGCTGTCAGGTTGCTGGAGAGAGCCCAGGAGCCAGCCCTGGTGAAGTCCTTCCTAAAGTATTGCCTATCTGGCTTAAGGAGGCTTTAATGATCTTGAGCTGGAGAAATGTGAGACAATATACTGACCTTGGCCTGGCAGTTAGGCCTCATTTACACTCACATGACATTCATGTACAGTATGTGGGTCAGTATAGGCTTTAGCTCAGTCTGTGGCTTTAACTTTAAAAGCCAGGCGCCATAAGACAGAGGGGAACACTTGCACAATTTAAATAGCTGTTGATTGACTGGAAATGACCATGATTATAACCTTATTAAATGTGAAACCCACACATTACACTAAATTAAACCCTTTTTCTCTGGTGTAATTCAGCCATTTTAAAGGAAGGAGTGACTGCTAGAAAGATAACATTAATACAGGAAAATATTATCATCATTTAAAATAATGCTTATATTAAAATAATAATGCATGCATATTCCATAATTATTTTCAAACCAAATACTAATTAGTTGTAATTGTACTTTTTTTTATTTGCCACTACACTAGTGTCACGCCCTTGTCCGTGTTATATGTCACTAGTTCCTTCTGTTCCTTTTCTTGTTTAGTTGATTAATTAACCCGTCCCACCTGTGCTCCTCACCTGCCCTGAATCTTTCCTAGTGTTTATAAGCCCTCTGTATTCTGTCCTGTGTGTGGATCGTCAATGTTAAAATGTTAAGTCCTTTTGTTTTGTCTTGCTCATTAAAAGTTTCTATAATATCCACTACCTTCGTCTTCGCCTTAACCCATGACAGCTAAGTTTTACCTATTTGTCAGTGAGATTTTTTTTTCTTATTGCTAATTTAAAACAATTGAAATGTAATATGCTTCCTTATTTTTATTTTACATATTTTAATATGTACAAGTCCAAATAAGCATGTTGTGTGAGTAAATATTGTTTTACACTGAAAATGTGGCATTATTTTAACCAAATTTTGACATCTTATATATTAGAAACCTTAAAAGTAAACACTTTGCTTACACTTAATGTGCTTTCTAATCACTGTGAATTTTTGTTTTTATGCAGACATCTTAACGTCTTCGTCCCATATATGTGTGTGCATGTTTATGTGGTTCATGAGGACACAAATTTGTGTATGACATAGGTATTTCAATATGAAGGTGATTTATGAGGATATTTTCAGTGTCCCCGTCATTCAAAAGGGCTTTAAAAACATACTAAATATAGATGTTTTTGTTTTTTTTTAAACCTAAAAATGCACATGTTTAGATGTAGGGTCAGTGTATAAAAGTATAAAAACCATTACGCCTAGGGAGAGTCCCCATAAATCACAAAAACCAACATGTGTGTGTGTGCGTGTGTATAAAATTATACTTTTCATTAAACATTTCTGACTCTCACTGAAATACATAAAACATAAAGAGTTTTTTAAGTATTAAATTAGAACACCCAACGATACCTGATATGTGCCTGACATTCACACTGTTTATCTAGCTTTCTTTTATCCTAACCTACTAAAGACAGCTTTGCCTGCCACGTGGCAGCTGCTCAGAAGTCAGTGTAGGAACTCTGGGAAAGCGGTAGGCATGTCATCATGCTGAGCTGACCTCCGTTTGTTCAGGGTGAAATACTGGACTGAGCTCGGTGGGTTAGGTCTTTATCCTGCTTTTACAGGTTTACAAAATGAAAACAGTGCCTGATATTTTAGACTTTCCGTTCCATTTTTGAGGAGTTTTTAAATACCGAGGTCTTGGCCAAACACCTGTGAGCTGGCTCTGTGTTAACACCTTACACTGTATCCACAAAAACATCTGCAAAGCTCAAGTGAGGTCTCACATGTATCTACTTTATGAGAGGCCTAAAACGGAGCTAAAACATTGTTGCAAGAAAGATTTTCTCAGTTTTAAAGGGGTAGTTCACCCAAAATGAAACTTACATCATCATTTACTCACCCTCATGTGGTTCCAAACCTGTATGTGGTTCTTCATGAACACAATGACACCATTGGAGACATGTTCTCCTGTCTGCAACACATGTTAAACTGAATGAAATCATGTGAAAACATTTCTTAACAAACATATCTTGTACGAACATGATTTTAATAAATAGTTTATTTGTGAGTTTAAGGTAAAATTATTTTAAATAGCTATTTTTATGCCACTTTTTTGGCATTTTTGAGTGTCTCAGTCCTCAATAACTTTGGGTAGAAGTAGAATAGTAAAGTATAGTGTAATACAGTATAGTAAAATGACAGAATCCTCACCTATACCTTTAAGTCTTCTTTCATACTTCATACATTTTTGGGCTACCAGCAGTAATATAGCCATCATTTCATAGAATGAATAAGAGAAGTGTGTTTGCTTTGGGTGCAAGTTATGTTAGTGCTTAACATATTAAATCAATGTTCTTGTTTGCATTTGAAGCAGCTGTATTAAAACAAATGGTTGAATATCGCCCGAGGATAAACATGAATAATTACAAAACATGGCCATTCTGTAGATACTTTGAAGAGAATTCATCTTCGGTTATGAGGCACATAAAGTGAAGTGTTTGCTTTGATTTCTAAACACAGCTGTTAATCACCGCGAGACCTTCAGTCAGCCTTCCAAAGCTGAACAGTCAGTGTTTTCAAATCTTATATTAGGCTCTTTAAACGTCCTTACAAAGTGCTTTGAGATGTTCAACTATGATTAAATAAGCACATCACTCTCACTGTGCTGGTAAACTAGATGAATCAAAGAACATACAGAGTATTATTAAAGAGATAGTACACCCAAAAATGAAAACACTGTCATCATTCACTTTCTAAAAATGCTATGAATGTTGGTAACCAAATGGTTTTGTTCCAGTTGACTTCAATGGGCAAAAAAGTAGTCAATGGGAACTGAACATACTTTAAACATGAGCGTAAATAAACAATGGCAGAATTGACATTTTTTAAACATTTTCAACAATATGAACAATAAAGGTGCGCTCAATCGCTTTCCGTGCAAATTTATTAATCAATAGTACCTTAAAGTGATGTTGAGATCACATGACCCGCTTGTTATAACAACAGCATGTTTGCTTTATATAGCGCTTTCAGAGCTCAAGGCGCTTTAGAAAGCATAAACATTTAAGTACATCTAAACAGAACAAGCAAATCAAACAATATAACAACATATACAATATACAAACCACAGACACAACATAACAACGGAGCCTGAGTCAACAGCACAGTCTGGAGTGATGGATTGGCATGTGCGCGACCAGACAGTCCAGTGGAAAAATAAAATGTCCAAACAAACAGTTTTCCCACTGGAACGCTGGAAAAAGTTGCGACGCAGCTCACATGCCACAAACCAAGTATAAACGACGGGCAGAGTGCAAACACTTTCATGCTTCCACACCAGTAGGTGTCAGTATGAGGTCTAAATCAAATGAGACGAGGAAGTCTGAGTGCACCTTTAAATAAATATCATGTTTTTTTAGCGGTTATGACTCATCATAGGGCCTTCTGGGAGTTTTGTCGCGTGAAGGATTTGTTACTCCCTCTGCCTCTGCGAACAGGGCCGAGCTCCAAGCATAATGTTTCTCGACAGAGTCGGCCAGAGCGACGCTACAGATCTGAGATCCTCATGATTGCCCGCTCTGACCCTCTTCCCAGAAATAAACAAACACACGTGCTCACTGTAAACCAGCCTTAAGCACCTTGCCAAAGACCCACACAGTCAGCCACAAAATATTTAGTATCACTGAGATTTAAACATGATTTGTCAGAATGCGAATTTGCAAAACAGGCCTTAACTTCAGCTCACGTCACGGAGAGAATTACTCTTCGGAGGGCTGCTAAAGCCCCTTAAATCCTGCCTGAATCTGATTAGGACGAAAATCACTTTCTCTTAATCCCTCTCCTGGAAGTGCACGAATGCAGTGGTAAAAGATGTTTCTTGCAATGATCTGATTCATGGCAATTTGAAACGTTCTGTGTTTCCACATCAAAAAACAAGCGACTGGCTCTTAAGCTCGCCGTCTGGTACAGGAAGCTTTGATTGACTCAGGGTTGCCGAGTGACTAACTGGTTTGAATTTGCTGTAAAATTCTTTATCCCAAAACGAAGGATTTACCAAATTTGTAAATAAAACCTTTTGTGTGCTGAATTTCAGAAAAAAAAATTGTATTTATATACACATCAGAAGGTCCAAAATGTTTTGTGTGCAATGAATCAGCATATTAGAAGGGTTTATGGGTCCCTAAAGACTAGAGTAATGGTTGACCAAAATTTGCAGGAATAAATACCAGTTCAAAATACATTAAATCACAAAACTATGGAAGCCTACTTCTACCACTGAAAAAAAGAGAATATTTTCACAATTATATATATATATATATATATATACATGCACAGTGCTTCCCACACATAGAATATATTGTATTGTATACAAATTTTTTATTGTATTGCTATTATTATTCTCCTACACCTGTTTTTAGTCAGCCCGAGATAATGAAACCACCCACGATCGATTAGCAAGTGGAAAAATCTCCCCTCGTCCTACATGTTTCATACTGCTCTTTCTGAAAGACAATCTCCAGTGTTTCCCATGATTTATTTGTGGCGGGCGCAACAATCACCCCACGCGGCCATAAGCTCCCTATATATATATATATATATATATATATATATCTATATATGGCTTTTTTCCATAACATGTACATATTGACAAAACTCGCAA
>JAUYWG010000057.1:20827730-20850058 GCA_034779775.1 Enteromius afrohamiltoni
TGGAAAATCTGTCAATAATGGTTAGGATGGTAGTAAAGCAGTTGAAGGAAGGTAGGTCTGTGATGAAATCCATGGCAATGTGGGACCATGGTCTCTGAGGAATGGGAAGGGGTTGAAATAAGCCGGCAGGACACTGGTGAGAGGACTTTGTGGCAGTTCTTTATGTGTGCTGTAGTATTTGGAATTAGGGTAGCCCACCAGTAACGGTTAGAGACCAGTTCAATAGTTGCTTGAATGCCGGGGTGGCCAGAGCTAGGGGCGCTATGAATCATCTGAAGAAAGCGGGCTCGTAAGGTTTCAGGGACATAGGAGCGCTTTGGGGGACAGTCAGCAGGGGGAGGATCAGTTCTTTGGGCCCATATCCCATATGACGGGTGCCACAATCGAGGTAGGAGGGATGATGGTAGCTGGTTGGGTCTCCTGCTGGAGTAGATCGAACTGCCTGGATAGGGTGTCGACCTTTCCATTCTTGGTGCCGGGGCGGTAGGTTATCAGAAAGTTGAATCGCATGAAGAACAGAGACCACCTGGCTTGGCGTGAATTTAGAAGCTTGGCAGTGCGTAGGTACTCCAGATTTTGGTGGTCAATTAGTACTAGGAACGGTTAAGTAGCTCCCTCCTGCCAATGCCGCCATTCCTCCAAAGCGGCTTTCATAGCTAATAGCTCTCTGTCACCCACGTCATAATTCCGTTCGGCAGAGCTGAGCTTTCTGGAGTAAAAGGCACATGGGTGGAGTTTAGCAGGCTGACCGTGTCTCTGAGAAAGAATGGCTCCAATGCCAGAGTTTGAACCATCCACTTCTACCACAAACTGACGATCTGGATCTGGGTGACAAAGAATAGGAGCTGAAGTAAAGCGATTCGACTGCGCTGACTTTGGTGTCGTCCATAGTTACTCCCTCTGCGCTTATCACATACCCCAGAAAGGAGATGGTGGATTCATGGAACTGACACTTAGACAGTTTAGCGTAGAGTTGGTGATCGATAAGACGTTGCAACACCCTCCTGACATGTAATATGCTTGGATCCATCTGCAAGGCTTTAATAAACAGAGTCGTCAAGCAAACAGTCGGGTTACCGGCAAACAGATGTGTAGTAGTCTATCCGTAGTCACAATTCAGGCAATAATCAGGCAGGCAGCGAGAATCAATAGCACAATAAACAGTTCAGGGTCATACACAGAGGAGCCAACACGGAGAATAATGCTCGGAAATACAACCATAGGGGCTAGTAAGACTTCGCAACAGTACAAGTAGTAAGTAGCAAGTTCGCGCTATAAATAGTCCAGAAAATGCGCAACACCTGGGGCGGAAGCGAGGTGCGTGGAAGAAAAGTGTCCGGGTGGGAACTAATACTCAGGGGAAGGTTCCCGCTGCTGCCGGTCGGAGAGAGCCACAGAGGTGCTCGCGGTGACACAACTCATGTATTTACTGTACTTTTGTTGGCCATATCAGAATAATACTTAATTATTATTTTTATTCTTCTTATTATTATTCTCATTTTTGCAAAATGTAAATAGTTTTGGTGGCAGTATATTGCCAGAAGTGTTTAATCAGTGCGTCTAAATTAAAATTAAAAAAGTATTTTTTAGTATTTAATTTTAAACTAATCAAAAAACTTGGTTTGGACTAACAAATTTATACTTTTAATTTCCTTCTGACTTTTAAATTCATCATCTTATTGACCAAGAACATATTAAATGCTTACATATTAAATTTTGCCCAATTCTGGTAAATAACACGCTTACACAGGTGAGTTCATTAAGTTGAACATGAATTTTTGTTGAATACCACACTGGGGAAATGAACTCTACATATGCATGCAATAATTAAACATGACATTATTTGTCAACATGTAATAGGCGTTTTGGATATGGACCAGGTTTTTACAGTCTATTTATCACAAGTGTATAATTGAACTCGTCTCACCATTCAACACTGTATGTCTGCCCAGATGTCAGCTTTAGGAGGACCGGCTCATGCCACAGCTAAGAGGCAGATGACCATCTGGTGTGTAATTTATTACGGGTTATGCCAGGACTGAAATATATTGCCCTCTAGAATATATTACACACAAACTCAGAGTACGTTAGCAAATACTAGTAAAACAAGCCATTTAGATTACTGTCAGGGTACACAAAAGCAGCTAGTCAAGCTGCTGCCTTCAAGTGCAGCAGTTTACCCATCCACTCTATCATAGCTTTTATAAGTGAACCCATGATAAGTGTTTATCAACTTAATTAAAAGAGGATTCCAATTAATATGAGACTGAAGCGTTGTAGAGTTTAATCGTTGTTTATGTGTTACAGAGAGTTTGATAGACTGAGGGCACTCACCATCTGGCCCGAACGATAAGCTCTTGGACATCGCCTTGAAACTGATGCTATGAAGGATCATAGCATGTCGTAACCCAACAAAATATTTGTACTTTGGAGTCTAAATTCCAGGTTCTAAACATGTTGAAAGCGTACGGATGATTCTGTGTATAATTTCAAGATGACCTTTTTGATGATTCAATGCACTTTTATTTGTAATAGCATTTATTTCAAATTTTTTCATAATTCTGTTTTTCACTGATCCTAATCTTCCTTATTCTAAAATATATTTAATATTTATTAACTCTTAATTGTGAATGTTGCCTATTTTATTCACTGAAACCTGCAAAAAATCTGTTTTTGGACATTTTGTAAAGTTACAACTGCAACGTATGCAGCAGGTATTTGTGCCTTTAAGAATTTAATTAAAAATACAAGTAAAATTATTTTGAATAAATAATAGTTTTATACAAGATCTTAAACAAATTAAATTTAACAACAATCTGAAAGACCCAATTCAATTACATATTTATATTGTTATATTTTTTTTATTTATTTATTAATATTTATTAATTATTAACAGCAATTTTACATTACATTCACTGAGGGTTAAAAAAAAATGCAATCCAGCGGTGTGGAAAGCACAGTTTGATAAGGTTGGGTTTTAATGCCTCCGAGTAATTGACCCATGTCTTTTTGGTGGGATTTTAATTTTTTAAAAATAACCTGTTAGCTATAAGAGCATTTAGATTTTTTTAAAGCAGTATTTGCATGCTGTGTTCTTTAAGATAAGCATTCCATAATGCTGAAATGTCATACTTCTTTCAAATTCTTTGAAACAATGCTTTGTCTTAAAAAAATAATCCCTTATCTACTTTAGGAACACAATTAAGTCAGTCAGAAGAAGAAAGGCAAAATGGCCGTAGACCTGTATTAACTGACAGCTGCTCTTCTGCAACAAAGGTAATTTCAAATGCAAGCAGGTCCATTCATTTGATTTCCTCCATATCTCTTAGAGTGCTGAATGTAATTATCGTTCCTCCATCTAGTGTCCCTAGGGAGCCCTTCCCCCTCCAGGCTCAGCTGTGACTGACCCTTCGGCCCTCCCCCACCTGAACATGTGACATTATCCTGTCCCGCCTGCTTGTCCCCACCCACCAGCACCTAGACAGCTGTAGGACTTTCATAATCTCTACACAGTGTCTGATCCAGAAGTAGTCACTACTGACTTCCGATTCAGTGTTATAATAGAAAGTAAAAACACAAAACCTACTGGGCCTTATATAATAACAACAATATTATTAATAATAATAATAAGTATTATTATTATTATTATTATTAATGATAATAGAAGTAGTGGTAGTAGTAGTAGTATTGAATGGTTTAAAATATATAACAATATTAAAAACATAAGTAATAATAATAATAATATAAATATTATTATATAAATATATATTTAAAATTTTAATATAAAAATAATAAAACATTTTAAATAAAAATGTAGTTGTGGTTGAATTAATAATAATTCAAGAGTTTGCGCTTTCTCAACAATGGTAGCAAAACAAAGCGAGTTTGGCGTGCTGTCGGGGGCGAGCCGGGGGAGCCCTAGTAACGCAGTATGCAGCACTAAATAAATGCATATTTTAAAATAAAATTATAACAATATAATTATTGTTATTATCGTAATTATTAAATATTTAATTAACAATAATAGTTTAAAAATGTTGCAGTATGTTATTATTATTGTTATTGAATAATTAAAACAATAAATAAATAAATATGTACTACTACTACTACTACTATAGTTGTTATATATTTATTTATGTGCCTGTCCCCCAAATCATGTGTTATTCCATTCCATTATGGGGTATTTAGTATGTTTTAATATTGATGTGTGTCAGAGGGTTAAAATGAGAGTAAGGTAAAATTCTTAAAATCCCAGTACCCAGTCTCAGTACTAATGGAGTAATAGACAAATAAAAATGTATACATTTTCAGAAAAGGTCAAATATTAGCTAGAAAATATGCAATAAGATAAATGAAATGAACTGTGTCCTGAGGTGCAGGCCTTGAAAAGGCTTCAGATTTTAAGAATAATTCATCAGAATCCATAAAAAAACGCCTCGTTACTGAGGATTTCATTATGAAATCATAGCCACAGGACCGAATCTGTTCACTCAGAATAGAAAGAGACCACATCATCACAGATGGTGCTTGAGGGCTTTGATTGCACTCAGTCAAGTACCTGCCTGTAAGTGTGTATGCAAGCTTTTGTTTGACCATATGTGCATATATATATGTGTCCTCAGTGGTGTGTGCATATCAGTTTAGCATGTGTTTGTATTCATGCGTTTTAGACTGACTGAGTGCTTCGCAGGCTTGAACTAGTGGATGGTCACGGATAGCCTAAAGGCTTGGCTTCTGTTTCTGAATGTGTTTTATTCTCCAGATGGTAAATATGATCTGTTCTACTGCTTTGGCTGCAGCTAGTTTAACCTGCGAAACTCTGCATTTGCTTATTTTATAGCCGAACGCATCACAACACCTAGTTTGCCTGCATCAAATTTTAATACAAAGCCCCGCCTTGTGTAGGAGGCCCAGGCTTTTTGACCCATAGGCAATAACCTTTAGGCACAATGCCCCTCCTCCACAAAAATTAACAGAATGATGAGTGGAAAAATGCAGTTGGTGTATTAGGAAAAAGTTGTCAACATGAATGTTAATGTGGAATTTATATAATAAAAGAATATTACTATGATTAAGCTTTAAGTAATGAAAATAATAACAGCAAATACAATATGAAATTAAAACATGCAAATGTTCCCTTAAGGGTCTATTTCTATCCAATCTGATCCATATAATTACTCTGTTGATGTAACCTAATGTAGTCAGGTTGATTAAGTAATAAACCAGATAATTGTTATCACATGAAATACATTTTTAGCTCACCTGAAACTTTATATTTCACAGTGTTGTTTAGTGATTGCAATGTTGCTTTAAAATGTCTTATTATTGCTGCTGCTGCTGCTGCTGTTGTTGATGTTGCTGTTATTATTATTATTATTATTATATTGTTGTTGTTCATGTCATTATTATTTAGCCTACATTGTTATGAGATGTATCTTGCCATAATTATATTTATTTTTAAAATATGCTGTCTACTGACAATAATAACAACAACAAATATCAAACTTATGCATATTAATTGTGTATATTTTATATGTTGATATCTAAAAAAAATGTTTATGATTATTAACAATTTGTTATATAATGTAATTATTTTTAATATGCCATCTCCAAACTATAATAATAATAATAAAAGTAACTGACACATGAAACAATTAATAATAACGTGCACTAAATAATATTTATTTTAAACTATACTAAATAGATATATTAAGTATTTATATTATTATTTTTATTATTATCATTTGGGGACAACGGTATTAAAAAAAAAACATGATACAAATTAAATACTGACACATAATTCTAACAGCTATTATTATTATTATTGTTATTATTATTTCTGCTGCCATTTTTTTTTTTTTACAGAAAAACAAAAATATGCATATACCACTGTCAAACAAGAAATAATACTGGCAAATGGCAAAAAAATGCCCAAAGCTTTATTTAGTGAGTCTCGGGGGGATACAACGCTCTCCCCTCCTCCGCCATGTGATGACGGACAGACTGTATCACCGGAGCGATGCTTGAAGTCACTCTCATCAGCAACAAAGCGAAGCAACAGCAGCAGCAGCAGCACTGACGTAAACCATCCACCACATCACCGGAACCATACGGACCGACACCATATCGTCTCCTCCGAAGGACGTATAGGATGGAAACGGAGCGCTGAAAGAGACTGGGATCGTGATGATGCTCGGACTCCAATTCACGGCGACGTTTGAAATGCGCGTTAAATGGAGACTCATGACAAGAGATGCTGCAGGGTGCCGCATTGCCTGGCCGCTTGACGATGGTAGGATAGAGCAGCGCTTTTAACCGTGATGCTCGTTCTTAGATGCTTTTGGGGTGGGATTTGTAGTCGATTGAACGCATCAGATTGATCATACGCAAACTAAAACGATTTCAGCCTGCTTAAGCCATACATGCATACACACGTATACAATCGGTGAGCACGACCAGATGAATGTATGTGAATTTACGTTGCAGACCAAGCAATTAATAAACCCACAATACAAGTGAACTCAGAAGGAGTATATGAGGTGAACTAACAGTGTCGTAGCTTACACTCAGGACCATCTCCAAAGTCAGGTTTTTATTTGCAAGCGCTGCAGTGATAGGGCTCTTTATGATTGGTATTTTCATCATCAATTACATAGGGACTATACAGTGATATTGCACCGAGTACAGTATAGTAAGTCTTGGTCTGGTGCAAAGACAATGACTCATTTACAGGCAGGCCTGTCTCCAGAAACCCTGGAGAAAGCCAAGGTGGAGTTAAAGGAGAACCCCGACACTTTGCATCAGGACATACAGGAGGTGAGGGACATGATCATCACCCGTCCAGACATTGGCTTTCTCAGGACAGACGATGCTTTCATCCTGCGCTTTCTTAGAGCCCGGAAATTTAACCATTTCGAGGCCTTCCGCCTCCTGGCCCAGTATTTTGAGTACCGGCAACAGAACCTAGATATGTTCAAGAACCTCAAGGCCACCGATCCGGGGATCAAGCAGGCTCTGAAAGATGGATTTCCTGGGGTTCTGTCCAATTTGGATAGATACGGGAGGAAGATACTGGTTTTGTTCGCTGCAAACTGGGATCAGAGCAGGTAGGGTGCTATTGGATTTTGGCTAATCGTGGGTAATGACTCGCGCTGTAAGAGCTGTCTTTTCAGCACAAGTCTTCTGTCATCACTAGAGCATGATGTTGAGCCATTATGGGGTGTGAAGTGTTATCTTTTACTTAAGCTTAACATTAAAGTGTTACACATATTTCATTTGACTATTTCTACAGTATATACTGTAGGTCATTTACAAATAAGGATAATGGATGTTAAAAAATGAATTATTCCAAATTTTAAATTTACCGCTCCAAAAGATGGTTTCCACCAGTTGACAGATCTTTTAAGAGACATTTTAACCATTGAGAGTGTGATCTTCTAACACTGACCCCTCATGACCTTTGACCCGACCCAATATTTTACATGGTGAACCTTTATATATGCCATTGTGTTTTTATTTACAGTGCAACACCATAAATGCACCAAGTACTTGACTTGTGGAATGTTTGCTGCTATCTTCCATTTTGATTAAAATCTCAAAATGTATTGTCTCGCTTAAAAAAAAGGAGACCTTTACATACATTCATAACAGTTTAAGGGTCCCCTGTCTGTTATCACATGACAAAATAGCTTTGTTTAGGCAAATATTAGTTATTTAGGCATTTGTTTATGCATTTTGAACAGTTGATTTAGACTAAAAAAAATGTACCTATATATAGCCTCATTTAGCAATGTTTAACAGCCTTGGCTTGGCTGAGAGCTCAGACTCAAAAGGGTTAATTTATCATCTGTGTCCTTGAGTAAAACACTTCATCCCAGGTTACTCCAGGGACACTGTCCATGCAGTAAATGCACTGTAAGTGTTCAACTAAATGGCACATTGCGAAATAAAATAAATACCATTTCTTAAAGTGTAATCAAGCTATTTATCAGTACATGCATTGAGGGCTGTGTATCAACTGTAACATAAATACTGGTATGTGAGCTTAAATCTGGAGTAAATTTCCAAATTTCCTTTTTGATTCACCTTTGTAACATAGCATGAACTTTTACCACAAATTCAAGACTTCAGTAAATATACAGTGGCCTCAACAACGCGTAAAAAAAAGGATTAATTTGTCGAAATCTTTCTCACAATCAGACCATCATATATACAGTAAATGATTTTTTTTTACAGATTTGTAGAAATATATAGTATTACATCACTTGCTCACTAAAGGATCCTCTGCAGTGAATGGGTGCCGTGTCCAAACTGCTGATAAAAACATAATATAAAAATCCATACAACGGCAGTCTGTCAGTTATCATCATGTAAAGCAAAAAACTGCATGTTTGCAATAAATCCATCATTATGATGTTAACTTCAAATGGTTGTTTCTGGCTAAAATCGAGTCCTCTTTCTGTAATATTGCTTTCTCCAGTGAAAAGTCATCTTGTCAGAATTAGGATTTGAGAAGACAACACGGATGGACTTTTTTTCACTGAAGCAAGCCTTATTATTACGGACAATAGACATACCCTGGCCTGAAGCAATATATTTAAAGTTAAAATGCCTTAATTATGTATTTTGTTCTTATAAAGATGGACTGGAGTGATTTACTTGTAGCTCATTGTAATGTTTTCACTGGCTGACGGCACCCATTCACTGCAGAGGATAATATTACATTTCTCCAGATCTGTTCTGATGAAGAAACAAACTCACCAACGTTTGGCTTGACGATGAGTAATTTTTGAGCACATTTAAATTTTGAGGTGAACCGTTTATTTAAATCATGATTAAATGTATAAATTAATTCTTACATTTTTAGTATCAAAATACATTTGGGGTTAAATGGCAGTACTTAAATATATCCATTAATCTGTTTTGGCACTGTGCGTTGATGTATAAGATTACTTTAATGATATATGAATTTCTTTAAATGTAATTTGTTTTAATGTTGTGAGAAATCATGCCGTTAAATGTTGGCGTTTAGTCTCACCTCTTTAGACTGGAGAGTAAATAGTGCTCGAGTCCACATCAAACAGCCTTTGAATTCATGCCAGTCGCACCGTTGCCTCGGATGGCAGGGCTCTTGGCATCCTCTCACAGGAACAATGTGTGATGAACACTAGGGTCAAATCGTGCCTGATTTGCTACATTTATTGCAGCATTATGGGACATATAAAACCCTGAGAAATTTAAATACAAATTCGGACTACTACGAAGCAAACTTACTCGAGAAAATGTCACATGTCATTAAAAAATAGTGCACGTTTAGAGCTTGTTTGCAAATCTTCCTAAAGATTTGTGTTTATCTGCAGGTACACTTTTGTGGATATTCTGCGAGCTATTTTACTCTCTCTGGAGGCAATGATAGAAGACCCCGAGCTACAAGTAAATGGATTTGTCTTGATCATTGACTGGAGTAACTTCACTTTCAAGCAAGCTTCCAAGTTAACTCCAAGCATGCTGAGATTGGCAATTGAGGGCTTGCAGGTAACATTACTGTCTGTTTTTAATCTAATTTTTATTTTAAAAAATCAGCATGGATATCAAATGTATTTTTGTACCTTCATGCATCTAAGAGTGTTTTTGGAATCAATGGATCATCAAATATGTAATGTTCATAAATTGTGCTTTAGGCTTGAATAATGAGAACTGCATAGGGAAATTCTGCTTTTGTGAGGCTGAACAGGTGCTTGTAGAGAAATCCCTCTCCTGTCAAACATTTGGTATTCTCTTTGTGAGTAACATAAATGTGAGCTGACCCAATGATCTAACGAATGAAAACACAATCTGCATAGAAATCAAGAATAAGTTTAATCAGCTTGATTTACTTCATATTTATCAAACTAAAAAGTACTCAAAATGGCTGGATGGGCATAAAACGAACAAACAAGCAAACAAAGCAATGCATTGGGAGGAATCCAAGTTATTTTTATATCAGTACACATCTGAGATCCATTCCCTTTCATGGTTAAAAAAGAAAACCATTTTTTAAATGTATTAGTGATTAAGTTTGTAAATTTGATGGCATTCATAGCAAACTTTGTAGCAAACGGTACCTCATGTAATTTCATATTAAGCTGCACTGTTCATCACTGACAATAATAATCAGTATTTCTTAAGCACCAAATTAGCATGATGATCAGAATGATTTCTGAAGGATAATTTGACCCTGAAGACTGGAAAATTGGCTTTTCCTGAAAATTCAGCTTTTCCATTACAGGAAATTCTAACATAAGTGTATTACAGCAGAAAAAAAGTTATTTTAAATTGTAATAATGTTTCATATTTTTAATGCATTTTTTTATTAAATAAATGCAGCCCAGAAAGACTTTTTCAACAACATTAACAAATCTTAACTTGAAGAGCAGTTTATTGAGTAAGCAGTTTATCACATTCTCTTACGTTTACAAATGTGAATGATGAAGTTGTAAAACTGTACAAAAAAAAGGAAAATCCATAAAATTTACTGTACAAAAAAATGCCAGTTGTGGTTGCTGGAATTCCACTGTAAAAAATATTGTAACAATATTTTAAATTTACAGTTAAATACCGTAATCTCAATAACTGATATAATGCTAATAGACCAACCTATTCAAGCACTAAAATCTGTTTTGTACCTTTTGAAATACACTAATAACCATTAAATGCAAGTGATGAGAAAGTCACATGATGAATCAAAGCCTATCACAAGCAGCTTTTAAATATGAACATATATAGAAGGAGCTCAGTGTCATTCACACAAACACTAGACTGGATTAACTGAAATATGCAATTAACATTAATTTAATAACTTTCCTTGCAACATACAACCATCATAAATATAACTGATAAAAAAAAAAAAAAAACCCTAGAAAAAATATAGTTATTTAAAAAAAAATCAGTTCATGTTTTTCCCTGTAAATTTTACAGGAATTTACCATTTTCAGTTTTTTTATCGTTGAAATCACAGTATTTTTTTTACAGTGTGTCCCATATACTTACAATGAAAAGAGTTGAGTAATATCTATGCACCAGATATTATAGATAACTTCAGCAGCTGCAGTGTTTTGCACAGACACTCACATTGCATAAAATGTACAACTTTTAATATTTAACATCACTACTGAGCACCAATTGTCCATATGTTATAAAATGGTCACCGTGCATTTAGCAATAGCTAATCTGCACACAGACCTTATCCATTTCCAGAAGCAGCCTCTTGAAAGTTCTCATTTAGACATTGCTCCTTTGAGTAGGGTTTGGGTCTGATATGACATGTAGGCAGTGCAGAGTGAGGCCTGTTGACTGAATATTAATGCAGGTCCATGATGAGCCTATTCCACATTCCAGTGCCTCTTCAGACAGATTAGCTGGTGAATAATTGATCGCCGCCATTAGCATCTTGCATCCACAATGTGCTGTTCACATTGAGTGGGACATCGCTTTTGTAGCCGCTTGAAAGGGAAACAATAGCATAGATTGAGGGAAAACAGCCACAGCTAATTAGTTACAGTTCAAAAGAGTCTTCAGCAGCAAGCTTGTTAGCAGAATCAGGATTTACATATGTAAATATTTACAGGAATCCAGATTTTTTAAAAACTTTTTTTAAATCAGATTTGAATGCATACAAATGTACAAACAGTGAGTTAAATGCATGTATTTGCAGATACAGAATACCGTTCTAAAGTTAGTATGAGTTAATATGATTATTAATGCTTTTATTGAGCAAGAATGCATTACATTGAAAAGTAACAGTAAAAGCATTTACTATTTAATTGGAATGCAGGAAAAAAGAAAAAATATATATATAATTTTTTAAATAGTTTTTTTATCCTGCATTCCAATTAATATCCATCAATCTGCAGCTGAAAAAAACACAATAATACTAACACAATTAAAAAACATTTATTAAATATAAATAATATATAATATATATAAATACAAACAGTATAATCTGTTTTTGCAAATACACTCTTCAAATATAAATATACATTTATATTAATATTTAATAAAATGATTTTCACAAAGTATTATGCCGTACTATTTTTATCTTTGACAATAATAATAACTATTTATTGAGCACCAAATCAGTTTAATAGAATGATTTTTGAAGGATCGTCTGGAAAAATGGCTGTTGAAAATTCAGTTTTTCCATTACAGTGTACATTTTTACTGCATTTTTTATTAAATAAATGCAGCCCAAAGATACTTTAAAAAAAAACGTTAACAAATCTTAACTTTTGAAGAGCAGTGTATGCTGACAGCATTTTCTAAATGCTTATAGGTCAAAAGACGAATACTAAAATGAGATGTGTGATGCCCCATGGTTGTACGTTGACACTGACAGACTCACAGTACGTACATTGAGTCATTAAACATGACGTTTACAGCTGGAGGGAAATTGCACAGCTCTCCAACCCAAAAGTGCAGGGTCATGTGAAGCGTTACATCAATCTGATGGCATTGTTTATATGGACATCTGCCTGTCTTAATCACTAATCTAATGAAGCATCAAAACCGTTTTTTGATGGCTCAGTGCTTTTTGGTGTTTTACTTTATTGTCATATCACTGAATCAATGCATTATGACAGAGAGAGACAGAGTGACAGAAACAGAAGAACAGAAGAATGTGGACAGAAGGAATATATAAGTCCCTTATGTTCTCTGCTCATTTTTATTTATTTATTTTTTTTCCTGTTGAGTCCATTTGATGAGCTAGAATCTGTTGCTACTGAAAATACTTTTTTTATGTGTGCCAGAAACTATCATGTGTTTTACCAGGGTTGAAAAAATTCTTCCCAGAAATCCTCATGGTTTGCAGGCAATGTCCATTTTGTGTTATTTGAGGTAATATGTGTTTATTGTTCAATTTACAGTGGAGGCATCTATCATATACGTACCCTAGCAAATGGTGGTTCTGAAAGGAACACTTGATGCACAGAAAATGGCTGTTCTTAGCAAAATCAATAAACAGAAACATACTCCTGAGTCGAATAGAAGTAAGAGAAAGTGGTCTTGGCTTTCCTGGAGCAGTGCTTTGTTGTTCCAGCCTCTGTTGTTTGCTTCTGTGCTTTGGACATGCCTTTTGTCTCTCTTAGTCTTGAGAAATAACCCACGCTTGGCAGCCAATCACAATGGGCCAATCTTCCCCAGCCCACCCCATGCCGAGTTTCCCTGGCAACCTGTCCAACCGCCATGCTATGCACCCTCCAGATGGGCTGTGCTCACAGAGAGAGATGCACTCATGTCACTCAGCTTCCATGGCCGTATGTGCATGTTTCTATGTAGGGCACGGAAAGTGCATCTTAGAAAGCACAAGAAGTTCATTGTCATGACAGAATGACATGCATCAAGTTGTTGCATTATCATAAATAAATTCATTTTTATTGCACTGTAAGTTTTTTTTTATTACTAAAACAGACAGTTGTTTGATTATCAGCAACAATTTTTTCATTTTTAT
Source organism: Enteromius afrohamiltoni (assembly GCA_034779775.1). Classification (NCBI taxonomy): domain Eukaryota; kingdom Metazoa; phylum Chordata; class Actinopteri; order Cypriniformes; family Cyprinidae; genus Enteromius; species Enteromius afrohamiltoni. The sequence continues at coordinate 20,841,217 of JAUYWG010000057.1, forward strand.
TAATAATATTTTAAATATTATTTTAAATATTAATTTAATTAATGTGTGTGCTTTTTAATTGCTCTCTAAAGGGATTTTTTATTGCTTGTCTGTTTATTTTTGTAATTTCTCTTAATTTCTTTGGATATTTCACCCAGAATTGAAATGGTGTCATCATTTACTCAACCTCCTTTTTTTTGTCTGAACTATGAAATAAATTTTTTTTAAAGAATCATATTGTTCTTATTGCAAAGAACATTTTAGCACACTAAAGAACATTTTTCCTCTATAAAGAACCATTTGTGGAATAGAAAGGTCCCATGGATTTTAAATGGAATCATTGATGCCAATAGAGAACCTTTATTTGTGTGTAGTGCTTAAAATCTTTTCCAGCACCAATGCATTCTTCTTAATTTGCCTTACCCAATCTAAAGAGATTTCAATCAAGTTCATTGTCTTTTGCTTGAACATCTATATGCTCAGGGCATAAGGTATGTGCAATATTTATAGTGCCCAGCAGTCTTATAAGCATAAGCAAACACAGCAAAGCATGATCTAGGGAAGAGGGCCATTTTTAGTCCCTATTTAATCAACAGAGCAACTTGCACATGGAAAGAGTTTGCATCTCTCACGTCAGTTGGTTTTACTGGCTCATGCGTGTGCTAAAATCCACTGCTGCCTCCCAGAAAGCAGAGAGCTTCTACGTGTCTTGCTTATCTGGGAAACGTCACATATCTGGGCCTGCAGGACTAGAGTTAGACTAATTGTTTTGCTCTCTGCAAAGTGGCACAGTTATGGTCGCGCTCTGTTTATCACACTATAACGGAGCTGTTCTGATCTGAAGGAGAGCTGTCAGCTAGTGAGTAGAGCTTGGTCTTTGTGTTAGTGGCCTTGCATTGCTAAGCTTAGCGGGCTGAATCTGGCAAGTGTAGATAAAATGTCTCCTGTAGAGCTCAATTATTGATGTGAGCAATGGTATGTGTCAGAGCGTGAAGCTTCTTATTATTGGTTTGCGCTGTTATAGTTACATTTGTCTTAATTTTGGACAAAGTATTGCTAACGGGATGCTGTCTGTATGTTAGCCTCAGCTTCAGAAAACATGGATTGCCTGGTGTATATTACACTAAAAAGTGGCAAGTATGAGCTTGTATCTGGCTGTTACTCAATTTCCGTGTGTGAAAGATTTTGTACATAAGTCACTGGGAAGTCATGTTTTTGGTACAATGGGCTTGCGCAATGGAGAATTATTGAATAGATTCAATAGTGTTTACAGAGGTTTTAAGTTTTCTTTGGGTTTCAAAATGTTTTTACTTGCCTGTCAAATAAAATGGTTTTATTTATGATTATCTAATAAGATATTGTATTAAATTAGTTGCTATATAGGAAATTTGATTGTTATTTCATTGGAAATTAATATAAAATTAATATAAACATCTAAAAGTATTTGCCAATGAAAAAGGGAGAACAAATAACTTCTGAAAGAGCCTCATAATTCATATAGCATCATTCATAGCAATATCATAATTCATAGCAAGTTTGCAAAATCGTACGTATTTTACAAGTTGCCAATTGTGTGAATTTGTATGAATGTCCTACACCTAACCCCGCCCCTAAACCAACCCGTCACTGGGGTTTAGACTAATCGTACAAGTGAGGTCATATAAATTTCAAATTAGCACGAATTTGCAAGCACAAATTAGTTGTGAGACTGTGTTGGTCTTTTCAGGTCTTATGTACAGTAGTTTTCCTGAAATTTAAGAATGTTTAGATAAAAGTTAGAAATATAGTGGAATATAGCCAGAAGGTGGTCCACATGTTTTGCTAATGGATTAAAAAGTCTGGCTACAGAGGACTATTTGTATTTTGGGGCATTCAACCTTTGTTTTTCGCCTCCTTAGGACTTTTCGAAATCAGACTCTGACTGATATGTATTATTTGCTAAGGGGACCATGATAAAATACTAGCTTTTCCTCAGGCTACATCTTTCAGAACTCCAGCAAATGGATTTTTTTTTTCAATTACCTTGCTTGGAGTTCAGTCGTGCATCATCAGTGATTCCAGACAAGAAAAGAGATGGAGGTTTTATGACAAGCAACTGAAACAGATTGCACAGATGAAATCAGCGGTCTATCTGCTTATACAGAGACTAAAAACAAGCCTATAAAGCTCTACGCAAAACCATCCTTTGATAAACTGTAATTTAGTGATGCTGTTTAAAACAGGTAATTATTTAACATTGCAGATTGATGTTTTAAATGGCTCCTGATTTTACGATGAGGCACTTTTAAGAGCAATTATCCTGTGGCGCTACTCCTTTCTAGTCAATCTGACCTGCTGCCAGAATCCATGTTAGCTGCTTGATGGCGTTGAATTCAAGCTAATACAAGCAAACTAAAGCCTTTTCCAACAATCCATTTGAGTGCATCACTTGACCAAAACAGAAGCATTATGCATAAAACCCAGATCAGTGTCTTTTATATTTTTATAGTTCATGTAAAAACCCTTGACATTAACAAAAATCTGTGTTTTTTTTATCTGTTTTCCACCCTTCTGTGGTGACCTTCTGTAAAAAGTATTTTTATGCAGGAGTGTAATAACAATACTGCATAAAAATACAATCCTGCATCAAAAACATATGCACTTTTGCATTTTTCTTTCAATAATTGGCTTGAAATTTTACAGTGTCAACTATGCAGATAAAGCTGCACATTTTTGTCAACAATTACTTTAGTTAATGTCTTGTCGGTAGCTCAGTGCACAAACAGTGCCAAGCATGATTTCCTTTATGAATATTAATTATATGTGACGTTCATCCTAACTTGCGAAGCTATCTGTCCTAGTTTCTGTGACAGGATTCCTGGATATGAAACCTGTTTTCTAAGAGCATTTAAAGGAGAAAAATAAAGGTTTCTTGTTTCTAAAATATACAGTGGGTAGAGAAAGTATTCAGACCCCCTTAAATGTACACACAGCACCCCATATTGACAGAAAAACACTTGTTGAAAAAAAAAGAAAAAGAAAAAAAATCACAAGGTCCTATGTATTGAGACCTTTTGCTGCAACACATATATTTACATCAGGTGCTGTACATTTCTTCTGATCATCCTTGAGATGGTTCTACACCTTCATTTCAGTCCAGCTGTGTTTCATTATACTGACTGGACTTGATTAGGAAAGACACACACCTGTCTATATAAGGCCTTACAGCTCACAATGCATGTCAGAGCAAATGAGAATCATGAGGTCAAAGAACTGCCTGAAGAACTCAGAGACAGAATTGTGGCAAGGCACAGATCTGGCCAAGGTTACAATTTTTTTTTCCTGCTGCACTTAAGGTTCCTAAGAGCATAGTGGCCTCCATAATCCCTAAACGGAAGACGTTTGGGATGACCAAAACCCTTCCTAGAGCCGGACATCTGGCCAAACTGAGCTATCGGGGAAGAATAGCCTTGGTGAGAGAGGTAAAGAAGAACCCAAAGATCACTGTGGATGAGCTCCAGAGATACAGTCGAGAGATGGGAGAGAGTTGTAGAAAGTCATTCTAAGCAGTATGTGAGGAGAAAACCAGGCACTGCTCATCACCTGTCCAATACAGTCCCAACAGTGAAGCATGGTGGGGGCAGCATCATGTTGTGGGGGTGTTTTCAGCTGCAGGGACAGGACGACTGGTTGCAATCAAGGGAAAAATGAATGCGGCCAAGTACAGGGAGATCCTGGACGAAAACCTTCTCCAGAGTGCTCAGGACCTCAGACTGGGCCGAACGTTTTGCATCTTTCCCAAAAAGACTCATGGCTGTATTCAATCAAAAGGGTGCTTCTACTAAAGACCGAGCAAAGAATCTGAATACTTAGGACCATGTGATATTTCAGTTTTTCTCTTTTAATAAATCTGCAAAAATGTCAACAATTCTGTGTTTTTCAATCAATATGGGGTGCTGTGTGTACATTAATGAGGGGAAAAAAATTAACTTAAATGATTTTAGCAAATGGCTGCAATATAACAAAGAGTGAAAAATTTAGGGGGTCTGAATACTTTCCGTACCCACTGTATGCAGTCTTAGACACAGTCATTGGACACTGGTACCTGAGCAACCCTTTTTGTTTTTAATATGTTTTTTTTATTTACTAGTAAACATTTGTTTAGCAAATAGTAAATTGTAAAGCCATTGTTTGGAAGTCTTACACCATTTACTCACAATTTGTACTTTTGTATACCTGCATGATTTTGTTGAACAGCATGAGGGTTTTTAAATGTAATTTTTTTGAAGGAACAGCCACTAAGGTTTTTTCCATTTTAAAAAGGAAAAATAACTACTTTAAAAAGTATAAAAATGTAAATTATTCATACATATTGGTTATGATTTTAGTTAAATCTATGTGAAAGTCGAAGTTTAATTGGCCATATTGGATCCATGTAAACTGGATTGCCCAACATTTGAGTGTGCACTGTGTATTTTATATTAGAGTATTGAAATGTGATCAATTGTGCATTGAATGAGTTATGCTTTATCAAGTCACATTTCCCTATATAGCGCTACAGATACAATTATACAAAAACGATTGTTTCAAATTGATTTCACATTAATAAACAGAAAACAGAGTGTTAATGTAAAACAAACTCTATTTTAGCTGCAGAAGGCAGTAGTGTCAATATTCAACTCGATTTAGTTTCAGCGTTGCTTCAATTCACTTCAATATCTGCCCTAATTCATTAATTATGAAACAAGTTTAATTCAGCTATAAGCAGCTCTACGGAGAACAACCACGTCATTATTTATCTCATGTCCATTTTTGTATACTTTTTTTAGTTGTTTTCTATGTAGAGATCTTCAATTTCTGTAGAGATTCTGCTTTTGAAGTGAGCTGCTTATGTAGACATTAAACTGTATGAATTTGTACAATTATTGGAGTAGGTATTCAGTCTTTCTGCTTTCAGATTTTATGCTTAATTCACTGCTACTTGCTGTTTCTTTGCAATTCATTGAGAAATTTACTTGCAATTATTGAGTGAAATCTAAACCATTTTAGTGTAGACTTTTAACTCACTATGCTGTACAACTGAGCCCCAGCTTAATCCTAACTCACCTCACCTTAAATTCCACATTTAATAATGCTTTTTCAGTATAGCAGGACCAGACAATGTGAATTCTGAATTCTAGAATCCAGCAAAAGGAGCATAATGGCAGCTTCCCTTCCCCTGTTACCTGTCTCCTCCCACTGTCACACTACAGGGACACAAATCAATCAGGCTTCACCAGCTCAAACCAGAGTTTAGCTATTCATGTTTAATGCAGCTGAGACCTTTATCGGTAGCAGCAGGGTCTCAGAGCAGAGATATCATCATGTGGGTCGACACCACCTGCTGGCAAATGCCTCATAGCCCATCCTCTGAAGTGCTGGCCAGTCAGCATCATTTGCACTATCACCTGCTTCTGTGTCAGATCCAGATCTAACGTCCATAAGCCTGCAGTGTGCTGCCGGACACTGGCCTGGGGGCCTCGGTGTCTACGGCCCGCTTGCTTGCAGCTGTCCATCATCGGCATTACGCCAGTGGCACCAACAACACGGTTCTGTGATGATATGAGAGAAGCAATGAGAAGCAGTAAACAAGAGCTTTTGTGTAAATCAAGGTAAAAAAATTTTGCGATGTTTCAGGATTTTAGCTCGATTTCATTTTTATCTCAAACCGTATGCATAACCCCTTGATCGTCTTGCTGTCTGCCCTCTGAATACATTGGGAAAAAACCCGGTCTCAAAAGACAGTTAATGGATGGGGATTATTGGGAGGTCGATTTCTTAAGGATCATGAGGCAAGGAAGATTGTAATGACTGTGAAAAGTCAGCTTGTTTGGCATCATAGGCATAAATTACATTTTAAAATGCATTCAAGTAGAAAAGAGTGATAGCATGACCGATTTTACTGCATTTTTGTTCAAATAAATGCAACCTAAGCATCAGGGGCTTCTTTCTCGTGACTTCACTAGAGTCAACTTTACATTCTGTAACCTGGGACTTGTAAGTCTTTACCGTCATTACTTGTGTCTTGATTTTTGTGAGCTTAGCGAACGACCACAAAACGGCATCATTATGAAGCTTCCCGGAATCTTGCAGTCAGCTTTATGAATATGGATTACTGTTCAGGGCAGATTAGTGAACACAGTATTTATCAACTTCACCAGTGTGATATCAGGAGAAATGGGAACTTTTTGGTGTAATCCTCTGTGGAGTCATGAACTTGTCTCAAGGTTCTACAAATGAGCATGAGCAACTTGAGCAATTTTAAGAGGGAGAGGTGGTGTCATGTAATCAGATTTTTTTTTCTCCTCACAAATTCAAGCAATTACAAAATATACACAAGAAAAGAAAATAATATTTCAGTTTTTCTAAAATTTCACATTTCTTATGCTCTACTAAGGAAAAATTGTTTATACCAGAATTTAAATTTTTTTAAATATTAGCAAACTACTTAAATTTGTTATTTGATTTCAAATAACACATTTAAGTTAAGTATTTTAAACTTTAATTTTGAAAGTTTTATCAAATATTATTTTTTATAATATCATATTTTATAAGCATTTTATATATAATATTTGTGTATTTATTTATTTTCTCTACTACCCACAGGATAGCTTTCCAGCAAGGTTTGGAGGGATTCATTTTGTCAACCAACCTTGGTACATCCACGCTTTGTACACAGTCATCCGGCCTTTCCTCAAGGACAAAACAAGAAAAAGGGTAAGCTCATTTTTCAATTTTCAGACTTAAGTTTTCTTAAATCACTTTTATCACATTCCTGTATAATTTTTAAATGTTATGTTTATATACATGTAAAATATACAGGCTTTTGATGCTCATTCAAAAAATAAAAAGCACAATGCAATGCCATAGAATTTAGTGCAAACCACTGAATGATTAACACTAAAAGCTGCACTATATATATTTATATGAAATAAGAATAACAAATTATTAATTATTTATAAATAAATTAATTCTATTTTTTGTGTTTTATATTTAGATTTTTATGCATGGAAACAATCTGAACAGCTTGCACCAGCTGATCTTGCCTGAGATTCTGCCGTCTGAGCTGGGTGGCATGCTGCCTCCTTACGACATGGGCACCTGGGCCAGAACGTTGCTTGACCACGCATATGACGAGGAGACGGACTACTGCCCCGAATCCTACACCTTATCTGTCAAAGACCTGGAGAAAGACCTGTCCCCCAAAACTATGAAGAGGTTTGTTACTTGATGTTCTAGCTTTTCAGTGCATCTGTATATATACATTATAGTATAGCTTTTTTATACATATCTTTTTTCAGTTTTCATTTAAATTTGTTTTCAGTGTAAATCTCAGTGTAGATTTTTATTTTTATTTAGTTCGATATTTTATGAAATGTTTCATTTTAGTTACCCCAAACAATTTTTATTAGTGAACCCGAACATTAGGTGAGCGTTAGGCTCATTAAAAAAAGCATGTGAGGTTACCAGACTGCCCATATTATGTATGTTGTTGTTTATTTCTAATACGCTCGTTGAATGACATCACTTGGTGGCTTGCCATGTTCGCAGTCTTTATTCAAGTAGAATTATCAAGAGAGTCGCTCTGGATAACAAAAATAAGCAGCTTTGCTAGAGGGGTAAAAGAAGCTAGTGTTTGTTAAAGGAGTCACATTTGAGCTGTATGTTTCTTCTTGGTAATGGTGCTTAGCAACCGATTCCTTAGTTTTATGAGAAAACGCAGCTCTTCTTAATAAAATAAGCAATTTGCTATGATCCTACAATTTGTGTTTGACCCAGTGTCTTGAGCTTGTTTCAGTGATCAAGACAGAGTGAGGTGTCTCGACTTACTGGGTCATGAAATCAGCATGAGGGAGTGAAGCCACTGCCGTGAGACGCATCTATACAAGAACGCATATAGAGCAGAAAACAACACGTTATAGACATATAAATATTTTTTTTGCCTTCTGCAAATGTGGCTGTACTAGAGCAGAGTCGTTGGCTACCAAATATAGCAGATATAGGCTTGTTTCGCTCTCACATTTCAAGCAACTGTTTGTAGTGTTTGAATTCTACCGAAGCGTCTGGGGGACGCAGTGTTTGGAAAAAAGTAGGTCTTAGATGTTTTTGTATTGCTAAGATCAAAGTACTGCTCCTTAAACAGCTTTGGCTATTAAACTAAACCTCCCAGTCAGTGCATAACACATCTACTGTATGTACATTAAAAAAAATAAGCTTTGGAGTAATCCTCCACCTTGTATTGTGAATTATTTTCTTTTCTTGCTGTATTATTTACATACAATGGGCCGTTGGATTATTAGAAAAATCGAGGTGCATAATTTAATGGCCCGGAGTCAATTATTCCACTTATACTATACAGTTGCCACACCTCAAGACATCGATCAGATAATATATTTCAAGGTATTTGGAAATGGATTATTATATTTATTTGTTTGACCGCAGCGTCATTGTGTGTTTTGGTTTGGTTCACTGTGCAGTTCCCTGAAAATAACTGCACACCTCAAAACATTAGTCAGCCAATCAGATTCAAGCATTCAACATCCCTGTATAGTATTAATATTTATATATATATGTATATTCATCTATGGACACATTTACAAACAGGTCATATACTGCGGCTCTCGTTTACAATAGTGAGAAATGATCCCTTTAGACTCAACTAATAATTTATTTGCGCTGTAATAAAATCTGCTTGAATGTAAAAATACACAATAGAATTTTGTCTTATCATCTATAATGTCATAACTAAATTGCTTGTGTGCACAGCAGTGTTGTATAATTGAATTTATTCAACCGAAATAAATTGGAAAAATTATTCTAAACATAAAAAATATTTTTTATTCAT
>JAUYWG010000057.1:20857887-20893926 GCA_034779775.1 Enteromius afrohamiltoni
GACTAGACAAACAAACAGACTGGTATATATACAGGTGGAACTGATTGAATGATTGAACCAAACTTGCAACAGCTGTGAGAGATGCATACTGGGAAATGGAGTCCGGATGTGGAAACAGACACAAAAACACATAGAGTTCTTAGAAAGCTGGAGTGGCATCAACAGTCTTAAGCTGGCAGCTACAGCTGGGCGTGACAGTCTTGCTGATGGGTTACATTTGAAGCCGCAGTCGGTGGAAAATAAAAGAATAAAAACAAACTCCAATTGATGAAGAACAGGCTATTACTATTTAATTTACGCTATAGGTGAAATTATGTATGGAAACAGCTCAAGGACAAAATTATTTTGCAATAGGCCTACACTAAGACTTATGTGACAATTCCTTTTTTTAAGGAGGATCCTAAAATTGTATTTCACAGTTTTGAAATAAATTTTCTAAAAAGTAATCTAAATAATTTTTCTAATGATTTAAGGATGTTCTATTATAATGTTGTTATTGTTTTAATTGGTTATTTCTATCTCTATTTAACAAAACAAAACTGTAGTCAGTTTGGAAACCTTGTGCCCCTGGCCCTGCGGCGGAAGTAGGCGTTTTGGTTGGCCACCTACTGTATCATTGAATTAAAACAATTGAAATGGGGAGAAAATCTCATTGTGAAATAAATGTTTTTCTCCAATACTTGTTGGAGAACAACTTTTTGGTTACAATTACTTTTTATGAGTAAAATTATATTCCCTTTCATATTCACAATTTTGAGCACTACAGGGTGATTATGAACAGCACAAAAACAAACAGCCCTTGTTGTTTTAGGAGGGTTTAAGAAAAATTATCCTCGCTCATCCAAAAACAATCTCCAGCATGTTCAGTTGTCAGACAGGACTGGAACTACAAATGGGACTGGCTTCTATGATCAGATGAAACTTAAAAAATCACAGGAATAAAAAGTACTCCATGTGTGCAATGAAATATACTGCTGTCTTTTTTATGTTGCTGGCTTATATTTCAGCTGAAGGTCCTGGACATCTTGTTTAGACACATGACATCATGGATCAAAATACCTACAGATAAAAATCAATAATTCAATAATTTAGAAATCTTAATTGTGCATGGTTGGGTCTTCTTTTGGGACAATAATCCAAAACAAACATCAAAATAAACACAAGAATTAGTCACTGAGCACACAATGAAGCTTTTGCCATGGCTGTCCCAGTCCTCTGACATGAACCCTAAATGAGGTGATCTAAAGAGGAGAACCAACAAGGAGCTGGTAATCTAAAGGGTCTGGAGTGATTCTGGATGAAAGAATGGTCTCTTTTCTCTTATCACGTGTTCTCCAAACTCTTTGGGCATTATAGGAGAAAACTCTTGGGAAAAGGACGTAGCAATAATTGAGTGCCAACATGTATTGGACAAAAACATTAACTTCATCGTGAGTTTTTCTCCCCATTTTTAATTGTTTTACTGCAGTGATCGGTTAGAATTTTGTGATTTTTTTTTTCAGACTGCAGCTTTAGTATAATAAATTAACTATATAATATATAAATGTAGTATACTTGAAATTAATGTATTTCAAATACATTGTAGTATATATATTCTTCACTAGGGATGTTATTAACATTTTGTTGAATTAAACTTGGGGCCTAAAACAGATAGATGGAGAACATTTACAAGTATACAACAACAGCTTTGCTCAATCATTTTAATAACTTGAAGTAAAAAAAAAAAAAGTTATAACGTAAACAACTAATATTAATTAAACAATAATTATATTACTTTCATATACAAAACTATATTTATAAAATGAGATTGTTGCACTCTTAAAATTGAAATTTATTATGTTATTTTAGTGAAATGAAAACATTCATTAAAGTGGAAAAAACTTTGAACTGTTACAGCTTCTAAACCCTCACTTTGTGTACCCTCACTTTCAAACATTTAAATTCACAACTAATTAGGCCAAATAGTTGTAAAAGATGTTGTTTTTAATAATGTTTTATGCTCCTCTCTGATGTGAGAAGGTACATGCATCGCTATTAGAAAATCTCGAGTCAAATGAAATGTTCCTTTCCATCCTGACTATTTTAGCATGCAAATTAGCATTTGCCTGTGAACCAACAACATCCGTGAAATTACTTGAAAAATTGATGACCTCGGTCCATGCATTACGTCTGAAACACCTCATTAGCTGCTTTCCTCTTGCTAGAGTCTAGACTGTATTTGGGTTATGGAATCCAGACTCGGTTGTGGGGGTGTTTTTTTTGTTAATAAAAGGCCCAAATAGCTGTAATTATCTGGAAGAGTCATTAGCTTGGTGTTTATCTGGGTAAAAGCGATGCTTTCGTAAATATATATGCAATTTATGAGTGATATTTGTCCTTCTCTCTGTTTGTGCCGCAGGCTTCGTATCCTGTTTCACACAACAGAGATAGAAATCAAACATGGAAAGTTCAACCCGTTTGCAGTGGCCCTCTTTCCTCTCTCACAGCCTGTCACCGTTATTAATGCCCTCCGATGTAAATGACTGATAGTCTAGAGTTGCAGTGCCCCTGAAATACGCTTCAACGGGGTATCGGCCACTTAATTCTGCTGCTATGCCACGCTTTTAAGAAGGGAGATAAGCCAAGAGCGGCCAATTTCCTTCCGAGATGGGTGCGCTTTATTGATGGAGTGGACCACGCTAATGTTTTTAGCCTTCTGGGTGTCCATCTGTGAGCATTTTTCCAGTGTCATCACCACTCTGTTTAAGTAGCTCCAATGGCTTCTTCGGGCAAAGGGGAGATAATGCAGGCTATTTATCATGCAGGAATTCAATTTTGAGCCCACCATTCTCCTCATAAAAGAGTTACCAATCCATATATCAACCATTTAGTTGTCTGTTTTCATGAGCGGGAAATCATTTGTATGCATTTTATTTATTTATCGCACAGGTCGGTTGGCCAGCGGGGAATTGGGCATTGCTTTTGCCCGTAGGGAATAGGAGAGAGATGGCCAAGGCGAACAATTAACTAAGGTAGCAATGTCAGAGAGAGGACGAGGAAGAAGAGTGGAATGCTGGACAATAGTCTGTTGACTTTGTCTGTGTACCTCAATGTGAAATTGTCTGCTTCGAACATTAGTATTTGGAAAGAGATTTCATTTTGATTCGTAGTTGGAATATGTTTATTGTGGATCTGTTTTGATTCTATTAGAACTAGTGTGATTATTTTAGAATATTTGAAAAAGTCTCACTGGTTTATTCAAGATTATATATGCAATTAAAACTTTTGTGGTTAATAAAGGCCTTGTTTACACTGTCAGTTAAATGTGACCCAATTCCAATTTTTTGCTCATATGTGACATATCAGATCTGTTAATTGACAGTGTAAACAGGAAAAAAAAGGCTTGCATTCGGATATTTTGAGATCAGTTTCAGGCCTTGTTCACATGTGGAATTAAATCTGATATCTGATGTGTAATATTAGATATGTGCAAATAGCCTATCTGTTAATCTAGCAATAAAAGACTTGCTGTAATTCATTGAACTGCTTTTGTAGTTTTAATAACTTGTTTAATTGCAATGAACACACTGAAGTGATATTATTTGCTATGGTTCGTACGCTATTATTCTCAAGAAGAAGCTTCAGATCGTATGGCAAGTGTAAACACATGAATCAGATATGGGTCACAATTAAAAAAACATGTAAATGGACAACCAAAAAAATCGGATATAGGCAACAAATCAGAATTGGGCATCAAGACCTGCATATAAACAAGGCCAAAAAGTGTCTTATAAATACAGCATAGATAAATACTTTTGGGATGATTTGTGCTTTTGATTAATTAAAAAGAAACCGCTTACACTCACAGATTCTAGAAATGCACTATAACTCAGATATTTATTACATATTTAAATGGCTATTTATCATTTTTATTTTTTCATAAATGGATATTTAATCATAAGTGCTCATTTCCTTCCTATAATTAATTTAAGATTGTCTTTTGTGATAAGATTGTGATGTCAAAAAACACTTGTCCAATGGGCTGCACATTGACATACAGCATCATTCCACTACGAGGGTCCCGAGTTCAAATCCTGACTCGAGGACCTATCCTGATAAATACTAGTGAAACTAAACGTCATTTAATATTATTACATACATTTTTGAAAACCGCCTTCAGTGTGTAACACAGCTCTAAGTGAATGAAAACATCTTGCAAAGTTTTAAATCTGAACGTGCACAAGTTATTGTTTGAACTCTGAATCATTAAAACGAAATCCCAAGTTTCATGTTGATGTCAATATGAGACATTAGCATATTGCCTGGCCACTTTTAGCATTGATCTGAATGAAAATGCTAATTCATTCTTTGCCACTAGGTGCCTTTGGAGCAATAAAATAGCTGTTTCCCAGCTGTTCAATTAGCTGTTCAACCATTACAAGCGAGATGAAATGAAAATAAGACCAATTGGACCAAATCACCATAGATTAACATCACTCAAAGGAGAGGTTTGGAAAAATCACTGAGCAAATCATTTAGGAATCATTGAGAAAGTAAAGTTTTTTGACCTTGCATGCTAGTCAACCTGACTCCTAAAACCAAAAAAAAAAAAAACATGAACCTTTCATTACCCATAATAGGGGCACTTTAATCGAACCAGTTCAGTTATTAGTATCCACTTCTCAACAACAGTGATTTCTAATAAACCTGAGGTCGACTCTGGTGAGGATGCATATCGTCACCCATGGGTAACTTTCCCTGGATCTTGTTTTACTCACCATTTGCGCTCTGTTGTTAACATACACACGGCCCTCCGCTGTAGGTGACCTCCATTCACCTGGGCTTTTTGTTATATGATTAACGAGAGCGCAATTCTGCCAGATCAGACGAGCATTCAAAAACAGCTTTTGATGAAACTGTTTTGATGAAGGGCCGATGTTAATAGCGTCCAGTGTTTCATGTGGCTCCCGTGAGGGCTTCAGATCTAGGTACACAAGTGCACTTTGCCGGTGCTGGAAGCCTCGGACGTACTCTTGTGTGTTTAGAGGACTAGCTAGCTGTGCGCAGCTGTGGTCCAGTCAAGGTCATGCATCTGAGATGTGTTTCATGCATGTCTGACAGTAATTAATTGTGCTGGGCGCAGTGCAGGCCTTTTCTTCCTGTCCTCTCAGCTGCCGCTTCCTATAGATTTCATCAGAGTTGGCTGATGTTAGAAAGCCACAGATGTGCTAACTTGCCAATAAATTTCATATTACTTGATAGAGCATCATGCCGAATTGCATCGATCGCTGTTCGTCTTTCCTGTTTTCCCCACTTTAATGGAATGGCAGATGAGATCATTTACATTTTTAAGGTTACACTTTTTGTCATGAGCGATTACCATCTATTTTCCTGCCAATAAAATACATCACAGCAGAGGAAGTCTTCATCTAATGACAAACCCCCTAATGTTATTTAAATGACACTGATTGAGGGGAAGTGTGTTTGTTCAACTGTGATTGTCAGTTTTGGTTTTGCTGACACATTCCTCACCATCTGGACTATCAATAATAATAAAAAAAAAGTAATAGGTGCAGAATTTTTAGTTGAAGGTACCTGCTAAGAATTTAACTCGCATTAAAGTGCTTCATGTCGTTTTTTTAGTCTTGGCCCTAAACAAGAGTATTTGTTTTTGTTTTGTTTGGGTTTTTTTTTCACTAGAAGGTGAATAAAAATGGGCACTTATTGCATTTGAGATGGCCTAGTGTTCCAAAAAAATAGTATAATGTAAAAAAAAAAGTTTCAAAGTGGTCTGATTAGCATAGGTTAAAAAAAGTAAGAAGAACATAGAAATAAAATGTGTAAAATATAATTAAAAAAAGTAATGAGACTTCCTCATATAACTTTTTCTTTTATTTGTATTTACCTATGCTAATCAGGCTATATATATTCTCATTAATATATCTTATTTCCTAGTTTCCAGGGATGCACAATAAATATGTAGCTAATAAATGTTATTTTAAATTTTATTCTACCTTTGCTAATCACCTTAATTTTGATAATTTTTAGAGAGATTCAGTTGAAACAACTTAGCGCAAATTATTGGTTTTTAAAAAGAAAACCAGACTGTTAACCAGTGGGTTAAGAAAGAAACAGTAACACAAGACATGTTTTCTGAGTTTACATCCTATTACTTGTTTTAAGGATAGTTTAGATATTTTACTGGAAAACAAGACAAAGTACTGATTTAAAATAATTGTGCAGTGAAACCAGAGAATGTTTTCAAGCAGTCTGAGTATCAGTTTTCTGTACTAACATAAACAGCAAGTCCGGCATATCCCGGAGCCCGTCTCATTTTGAAATTGTCCTCTCTTGGCTCTCGGTTTGAAGCTCTGCGTGAGAGAATTAAGGACTGAAATCAATTTGAGCACTGCCATTTCCCCCTCAAGTGGCTTATTAGAACATTACGCCACTGCCTGAGATTATTGATTCCAATCAAATCTGTTTGCTTCATTAGCTGATAGTTTCGGCCCATTCAGGCGGATGAAAGATCGGTGGAAATGGCAGCTGATGTTATGATTTAGTTGTTTCAGATCGCATTACGTTTTTACATTTAAATGCCAGTAAGACTTTGTGTATAGAAACACTAGCATGTTTTCTCAGGCGGGGGTTTTTGAGATAGCGAAGCAAAAGCTTTTTAGATGATTAGGGGTTGGATAGAAAGAGAGCGAGCAGGAGCCAGAGACCTGTGCAATGCATTTAATCTCATAAAGTAATGCGCTGTGCTCACATTCAGCAATCAGCTCATCATGGTGGGCTGAAGTAGCTGACACTGTGACATGTGGAGGTAGAAATCACAGTAGCAATAACTCTTCTGATCTTTGTGCATTGCTGGCACAACAGGAGAAAGCATACACGCTTTGCTTTCCTCAGTAGCTGATAGTACTAGTCTTATTTGGTGCATAAATATGAGTGTTTCCTTTTTCCATGTTGTTGATTGTAGATACTATCAGATATTGCCTAATTTTTCTGGAGTAGTACAATAGGCCCTTTCGCACCACTTTAGTTCCAGAACTAGAAACTATTTCCCAGTACAATTTGAAGGGTTGCATTCGCACCGACAGTGGGTACTAAGAAGTGACATAAAGTCTTCAGGTAAATGCTGTTTATCAAAGAAATACGTTGATACAATGTCTAGACAGTATATGTTTACACAGTGTTTAAGTCATGGAGGTTAAGGGGCGTTTTTGCACATGTTTAGCCAATGAGATTACCTCACCGTAGTTCCTGGTAATTTTTTTAGACCCTACTCTGAAGTAGGAGCTTAATGAAGTAGGAGCAAAATAGTTCGAAGTTCAAAATAGCGAAAGGCCCTAATGTCACATTAGTATCTTGAAATGATTGCGCTTCCATTAACCAATGTTATGCGACTAAAACGTAAAAATTTTTTGCAATTTGAAGGGTAGTGGAAACGCAGCTAGTAATGGTAATACTCAAGATGGTTTGGTGGTCTTACTTGGCCTCTAAGTCTGGTCTGCTTTACTAGTTTAAGAGAAGATTTGGGTAAGTATCAAACTCTCTGATGTATTTTAAATATTCTATGCCGGAATACTTCAATAATTTACATACTTTTGGAAAATCCAGCGTTTAGTTGATCCTGATAAGCGAATATCATCACAGTTGAGGGAGTTTGGTGTTACAGCATATTTGTTACCAGGCAGAACGTTAAATAACATGACACACTTGTCTCAGAAATTCAACCAATCACACAGGATTATTACAGGATAATATGCCATTTTCTTATTATTATTGATGTTGAAAACAGTTCAAAATAACATTGATTATTTGTAACTATTTATAAGTCTTTACTGTCACTTTTGATCACTTTAATGCATCCTTACTGAGCTGTAGCTGTAGTTATGGCACTATACAGTAAGTGTTAAAGATTTAATTATATTGGTAAAGGTCAAGGGCTCTAACAAAGTGATTAGTTAATGTAAGATAATCATCTTAACTGCAATCACAAGGGAAATGGAATATGTTAGCATGCAGAATGACTGGGTGGAATTACACAACAATTAGCGCTTGAATAATGATTGGCAAGTTTAAAAATGCCACACAGCTGTAATTAAAATGCAACCAAAGCCGAGACTCTGGAGTCCTGTTTGTTTTTGGCATCACTTTACCTTCGGCTAAGTTCACGGCTCTTTTTTCTATGTATTACTTTACACCCCATTGTACCTCTGTGAAATGAGAAGGATATATGGGTCCTCTCCTCTAACATTACCTGAAGGAAATTACTTGAGAGGTGAGGAAAGGAATATTGTATTTCTTTATCTTATTTTCTGTCCACTTTTTTTTGATTGTATTTGAAGGGAATTGCAAGTATACTGATAGCTTTGTGTTGTTTGTGCAGACTACAGATAGCAACCACTCAGTGTGTTTCCCTGAATTGTTAATTGACACTGTTAAAGCCATGTTATTTTGCCTCTTCTTTGGAAATTTGGACAAAATTGTGGATTGTCTGGCTGCCTTAATGTTCCATCTGATCGATGACAGGGTCAGATGATTGATGAATCAAGCAATCAACGAATCTCTCCCATGGACTCGTGGATGACGCAGATGATCAATTCTTCTCCCAATGGAGTGATATCAAGCCTCAGGAAGTTTCGAAAACAGCCTCTGCAGGATCCTCCAGCTCAGACGGAGGAATATATTTGACCTAGGAACAGGCTGTTAACTTTCCCAAAGTCAAGACACAATAGCGATACTTTGCCAGGGCCCCAGAGTACAATATTACTTTTTTGCAATTTTCAGACTCAGGGTCCCAAAGCACTTTTGTGGAAAATGCAACAATTTTCAGGGCTTTTTCATAATTAAAGTCGACAGCCACTTTACTAGATTTCTTTCGCCCATTTTTTCACTTAATCCATTGTGCTTTTTTCATTCTCTCTTAGAAAAGGTCAGGGAATCATCAGAAAAGGTGCCCCTAAATCCCAGGTGTACACAGGGATCAGAGATGAGCCACCATAATCTCCTCTCCTTTATGACAACGGACATTTTTCTGCTTTGATATCAGATAGGTGTTGACCTTTGTATGTCCGTCTATGTCACTTGCAGTCAAAGCTAGTGTCAGAGGTTTCTCGTTCTTCTCATGAATTGGAAAAGGAGCAACAAAATCCAAGTTCCAATTCCATAGGGATTCTTAAACACCAAATCAGCATATTAGAATTGATGTGGTGCACATTAACGTCTTTTTCTTCTGAAATGCTTCCCTAACAGAAGGGACTTGCTACTGTACTCAGTCGACACCCAGATGCCACAACAAAGACATGATACAAAACCACGACCTCTTAATCAGCCTGCCATTCATTTATGCAAGAATCTGGAAAAGCAGGGTGACTCATCATTCAAATCTTAAAATAAGGCTGATGTTATGCGTTTGAAGAAATAAGATTAGTATTAAACAAATGAAAGAACTATCTTATACCGTATATGCCATATCTAGTACTGATGAGAAAAGACAAAAGTGAGAGTTCAGAGTTTATTTCTCAGTCTCCATTTGCTCTCCAGATTTTTCTTTTTTCGGTCTAGATGAAACAGTTGAGATCCTATATACAGAATGTTTTATGGGTGTCTGTGTGGGAAGATGGTATGTCCCCCCATCTCTGCTGAATGGAACAGGTCATCTCCATCAGCACATGTTCTTCCCCAGAGGGTGCCTGTCATCAAAGAGCATGTGGGCTTGTGGCAGCGTGACCTTAGTGATACCCTGGCAGTTGAATATGCCTGCCTTTCGCAGGAGATTTACATAAGTATGGCAGAGTCTGATGAATATTTACATGTTTTGCCCCACTACACTCAATGTCTTGACCCAAATGATGCTCTATGGGTGAATCCAGAAGAACCACACATATTGTTGTATTATTGATCATAACCGTTGTAAGCAGCTTGAAAGATTTCTTGTAATACCGGTTGGATTTAATAGTTGATGTAACAGTTAAGGTCTTTTGCTTAAAGGGGTCATACAAAGGCAATTTTCCACAAGCTAATATGATTCTTTAAGATCTTAATGGAAAGTTTGTACTATAGATTGCTTTAAAATTTCTCAAAGATATTGTAAAAAAAGCTGTCAAATTTAACCTGTCAAAAACAGTTCTTTAGAAATCACTCAGTTCTGTGTACTTCCCCTTTAAAGCTTCACAAGCTCCGCTGACCCCACCCTTCTTTTCCGAGGCGCTCTCAGAGGATCTTTTTTTAGCCGTATTCAAAGTGAAACATTATTAGGAAAGGCAATGCAAAGATTCATTAAAAGACAATATACTCACTGTTTCTGTAGGAGAGACTGGATCATGAATGATTCTCAGGTTTATATAATGAATATAATGCCACTGTCACATTGAACAAAATAATTCATTTTAACCAGGATGTCTGCAGCAAAAAGAGAAAAATAGTAGAAAAAATATGACATTATTCTATGCATGCATTACTGTTAAATTTCAGTGTAAGGTTGTTAGTTTTAGCAGAATCCACTAATATTTGATTTGCACTAATAACCCACCCATCAAGCAGTGAAAATCTGTTTTATTATTGTTGACCAACCGAAGTGAGAAATGTATTTACTAAAAAAACGTGTAATACATAGCAGATGAGTCAGTCAGCACTGTTGTGGTATGTGTTATTATTAGCTAAATATTTTATCTCCACACCTACTCCACAGCCTGTTAATCAGCAAATGTATTTGCACATAATTCTCCAAACACATCTTTATTTTGCATGAGCCCAATGAAAATGCTTTTACTGGCCCTGTGACTGGGAACCTAATGCCTCAGATGAAGGCGAAAGCACAGATGGTGTGCATGTCTTGTATTTGTACTGTATCTAATTTTTACACAACCCCTGAGCTTGGCCTCACGTATTCAAAATCGATAGTTTATTTTAAGACATTGCCAAATATTTCTTTCTCCGTGTGCAGACAAAACGAGCACAAATACAGTGGCCCCAAAATGTATTTGGACACTAAAACAACATTTAAAAATGTATGTGTGTTATTGTATTAGGTTACAAAATATCAGATTGGAGTTATTGTGCGTATCACTTCTCTAGATGGCTTTTGCGATGGACTCTGCCAGTAGGAAACGTCTTTGTGCTTTTCGAAAAGCGGATGAAGGTGTGAAGTTTAACAGGTTCTGGTGTTTGTTACACGGTCACTCCATGGTCTCTAAAGCCTTCAAAACAGGTTTCTCTGACCTGTAATACTTCCTTTTAAATTTCATGAGCGGATTCCATCTCTTTATGGCACCAGAGCTTTTTGGATTTTAAAAAACTGGAACAAACGTGAAGAAACTCAGTCGCAGGAACTTGGTAATTCTGCTATTTACCAGTGGTTCTCTGACAGAATTGCTTAAATGAAAACTGGCACTTTTCTCAAACACACCCAGTGAGAAGGGAAATAAATAAAGCATCAAGCAATTATGAAGCCTGAAAATAAATATGACAGTTTAAGGTCAGCCAATTAGAGGACTTCTCCACTGAACTTAACGTATGGGTACTTTTTTAACCTCCTAGCTATAGGGGTCTCTGTCCCAAAGACGGTTGAATCATTTCGTGCTTTTGTGTCATTTATGTATCATCACATGCAGTAGATTTTATGTCAAAGATCTATTTTTAATATTGCTTCAGTGGTCGTGCGGTAGGACCTGAAGGATATATGACATTTGGATTGAATTTCCATGCATCTCTAGAGTTCCTACTGTACCCTGACTAGTTCATATTTTACATATTTATTAGTAAAGTCATTGTGGCAGCTCTCACAGTGGGCCTTCTCCACATGCCGGCAGCTTTCACCCCGCTCAGTTGACATTTGAGTTCACTGCTTGGTCTATTCCCGTATCAGTCTCCATCAGCTTTCTGGCCCTCGGGCAACAGCTCTTTCGCCAACCTCATTTATATGCAAACGAATATTAAAATAGATTATCATCATTAACACCGCTGTATCTTGATGAATTTTATTCAGTTGCTCTCCTCCTCCCACCCCTAGAGCCATCCATACTAAGGAAATTAATGTTCGCCACTTGGTTCCTTGAAAACCTCTGGGTGGGAAACATGAAGCTCTTCTTCACTGGACTGTATTAATAAGGCTTTCAAATATGGGTGTAAAAAGTCTTTAATATTCAGTTTCTGAAGTAATGCATGGCATGAAGTCAATGGCTTCTTCCAAATTTGCATACCCCTCAGTATGCGTAGTAAGTGAGGTTTAGAGTACTGTTGACATTAAATGGAAATCTGTTTTTTAAATGTACCGTATTGCTCATGTTAGGAATGATTCATTCATGTTTTTCTTTTTTCTGGAGACGTATGCCAGACTTCTATCAGTTTGTCCTCTTAAACTCCACCCCTTTTTTTGTTTATTTGCTTCTGTCCAATTAACATTCAATGGATAGAACCAACAGCCATTTTGTTGTTATCTCTTTTCTGTGAATGTATGTCACAATGCTGAAGGAAAGATTTATCACCACTTCACTTGCAACTGTTTTGGTTAATATTGTTATACATGTGACCCTGGACCACAGAACCAGTAACAATCAGTCACTGGGGTATATTTATAGCAATAGCTAAAAAATCATTGTGTGAGTCAAAATGATGATTTTTTTATATATGCCAAAAAGGATCAGCATAGTAAAGATCATGTTTTCAGTATTTAGTAAATTTCCTACTGCAAAACCTAATTGATTGATAATATGCATTGCTAAGAACTTTCATTTGGATAATTTAAAAATTTAATTTTCTCAATATTTAGATTTTTTTTGCACCTTTAGATTCCAAATTTTCAAATAGTTTTATCTCTGCCAAATATATTGTCATATCCTAACAACCAATATATAAATGGAAAGCTAAAGGATGTATTAACCAAATTGATGAATAAATTGAAAAAAAAAAAGGATTCTTTTGACTGGTTTTATGATCCAAGGTCACATATTGGCTAACAGTAACAACAACCCCCCTGTGTTACAGAAGCAAAAGAGTTTATGGTGTTATCTTTTAATTCGATTGAATATTACTTGATTTCTTTTAATGCTAAAAATATTGTTTATGTTACAAAAACTATGCATGCATTATCTTTTTTCCTCAAAGTACATATTTTAAGTGCATACACTATTTGCAACTTCGAAAAGTCATCTTTTATACAGGATTTATACGATTATTGGAGTGCATTTTACAAAAAAAGTTGTAGTTTTTGCCTTTGAAACTTCATGTTTCAAGCAAGTGAAAATTGTTTTTACAATTATTTTTTTCAACATTAGTGCACATGCAAATTTGCATGTTCCCACATAGCATTCAGAGTACAATTCTGAGAAACAGATCAAAATCAAGCTCTGCATTTTTTCGTTGTTTGTCTTACTAGCAAAATCTTCATTTTGTGAAATTTAATATTAATGTCCGGCATTTCCTCCACAGTCTCTTTATCTTTGCTCTGTGGGTGTAAAGCACAATTACTTTAGTGGAGTGCTTTTCTTTTGCTGTCATTCAGACCTTTGTAAGGATTCTGGTCAAAGAGCAAGAGGCCAAGAATATGAAACGGGGCCATTGTGCGATGTAGATAATGAACAGCATTTTTCAAGCTTTGCTACACATTCTGACAGCTGCTGTGGAATCCCTCCACTGTATGAACGGCATGCTTAAATACATTATTGTCTCCTGACACTGGAACTCATCGTCATTGTCTTTTACAAAAAACACACTTACTCGTCAAATGTCCAACCTGCGTCATTCAACATGGAATTCCAAGATTTGTACAAATGGCAAGTCAGGTAATGAACACATTCAGACAGCTCTGTATAAGTAAATAACCTCATGCATTTTCAATAACCTCTGGTTTGGAGGCTCTCTCTCTCTCTCTCTCTCTCTCTCTCTCTATATATATATATATATATATATATATATATATATCTATTTGCACCATTTCCTTTGATGACATAATGAAGCCCGTAAATTGGAGTTGTCTGTTTATTTCTCCTGAGATGGACTATGAACAAAGTTGACAATCCAAAACTTGAATGTGTTTGCTTAGTGTAAGAATAGATATTTGTGATATTTACATCATATTTTGTTAAACATTGAGATTTATTGATTGATTGATTCATAATGTGCAAACCTTTTGATTTCATATGATGGATGATAAGCTGTTTCTCAAACTCCACCAGACACTGTATGCCCATTAAGTCATCATTAAGTCATCATACTTACATACTTTTATCTGGAACCACTGAACTATGTTGGATTCATCTTGTCTTGCCTTCATGTACACCTCCGCAGGCTGTGCCCTCAGTTAAAGACGAACAAAGCAAGTGCATAATGATATACATAAACTCAAACTGATAACTTGCTGTCGTTGTAGTCAGTAGTTAAGGTCTGCAGCTTTTAACTACCATCACCTGTTCAATCTTCCAATCTCCAAACGAGTGATCATTAGGCATTATTAGGCAGCATAACTGGTTTCAACATTGATAATTCTAAATCATTTATTGTGCATCAAATCAGCATATAAGAATATGTAATGATGCTGAAAATTCAGCTTTCCATCACAGGAATAAATCCTGTTTTTAAATATAAAATAGAAAGCAGTGTGAAATATATATATTTTTTCCTTTCTTTCTTCGGATTTTAACGCAGTTATTAAAAAATGTTTTCTTTTCCTTTAGAGTTCCTATTTTAATGCTGTTATTGTAAAATAATTTCATGGTCGGTGATGTATGATGCGTTTATCATCTTTGATATGCATACAATTTTGCAAATATTTTATTGATTCAGTTCGCCCACTTGAATTTTTGCATGTCCGTTGTACATAACGCGCAGGGGAAACAGCAGGGGTCCTTGAATGTGTCTCATTGTTTTGTGATTTCTTCACATTACTGTACAAAGGTGGTTTTATATGCTCTTTGATCACTAATAATTATTTATTTACAGTAGTTGGCTCTATTTAAGAATATCTTTGAGGCGATAAAAAGAAATACACCTTTAAGCATCTCATCTTTATCTAGAGCCAAAAGCAGTTCTCACCACTATTACTGCCTGAAACAGAGTATGCTTGAACATGGTGTTCGTGAAACAGTGTAATGCATTGTTATAGCTGGCTGGTTAATGATTTTTGACAGAAGCAGACACGCATGTGAAAGGATGTTTAGTGCACCGCACACCCATCAAGCATGTTGTAATGTTTGCAAATGCAAATACTTGTATTTTGCACTCACATTAACAGTTTAACACTTACTTTTTAAACGTCTCCACACCTTAAAACCCCCAGTCTGTTTAATCTTCTCTGACTGAATGTGTCATAGTTTAATTAATCATTCAACTCTGCTGTTATTTTTGCAGTCTCATCTCTGCAGAGCAACATTAAAATCACTGGCGGCAGCAGCAGATGGAATTGGATTACTGACGGACAATGGAGGCAGGCCAAAATGCGCCTTCCCTTTGCCGTGCTGCATGGGAGCCTTCTTCATTAGCCCGTGCTCATTCTGTAGTTAATGCTCTGTGGCGCTAACACTGGGAAACGCTATAACTTGGCCAGCTTCGTTTGAATGCGCCGTGAAGCTCTCTATTCAACCTGCCCCTGCTGATTGATTAGCTTTTGTCTCTCTGATTAAAGGCTGCTCGTGTTCCTGCGCACCGAAAGAAATGTATAAATGGGGGGAAAGGGAGAGAGAAGCAGAGCAGGAAAGAGGCGAGCGAAAGCACAAGGTTGGGAGAATGAGATTCGGCTTTGTCACAGGGAGAATGAACTTTAATCTCAATCACGGACTGAAAGCGTGCGCTATAGCGGCTAATCGCTAATGGGATGCTTCTGCTGCCAAGTAATAATCATGAAAAACATTATGCGCACATAAGGAAGGGAAAATATCATTACAGGAATTGGTTATGCTGACCTTTGGATTCGATATTCGTTACGGAATCTGTTTTGTGATGCTTTTAGCTTGACACTCTCAGTCCTCATTGTCAATTTACCACAGTTAAGGGGTGTTGTTACCGAAAAACAAGACAAAAATCCTCCTCGACCATGGTGTAATGGCAGAGCATATGGTCTGGAGTGGCTTATTGCTTCTGTAAAATGTTGCAGACTGCTATATGTACAATAAATAATTGTGTGTATTAATATTAATAATAGCACTAAACAATTCCTCTGCCAAGTATACTGTTCATTATGCTAACTGTAGGCTGTTTACCACTTTAATAGCTTGAAGCAATGTTCTCATAGCTCAAACTGACAAAACATGGTGCCAGCAAGGTCAATGGTTCCATTTGC
Source organism: Enteromius afrohamiltoni (assembly GCA_034779775.1). NCBI lineage: Eukaryota > Metazoa > Chordata > Actinopteri > Cypriniformes > Cyprinidae > Enteromius > Enteromius afrohamiltoni. Next base: position 20,874,149 of record JAUYWG010000057.1, read on the forward strand.
TCATACTGGTATAAGGATTAAATGAATGCACTGCAAGTTATAAAATAGTTTACCAAATTTGTACATGTAAATGTTGTATTTATTGATATGTACTATCATTCAAAGTGTAAGGTCAGTATATTTTTTAGGAAATTAATTCATTTTTATTCAGCAATGAGACATTAAATTGATCAAAATATTTACATTGTTAAAAGAAAAGACATTTGATATGAAATATATGTATTTTTAATGATTGTCAAAGATTCATGGAAAAACATTATTGATAATATTTGATTTCTAAAGATAATGGGACACTAAGGATTGGAGTTATGGCAATTTTTCTTTTGAATTCTTTTAAAACTAATCTTACCAACTTTTGAAATTATGTCTCTGCTTATTCAGCGGCTTTGAACCTTTCAGAGATTTTACAGCTTCAGTATGAATGTTATGATTTTTTTAGAGATAGTGAGTAGTCTTCAAAGTTCTTCTTTTAAGGCCTTTCCACTTCTAAATCCCGATCCTCTCATATTTCTAGATCTCACATGTAAAAATTACTTGATAAATCTGTCATTTATCAAGCACAGCTGCCCCACAATGCTGTTTACATTACTGTTTATATAAAAGAGAGCTCCAGGGGCCACATTAATGATGATCTGGCCCCCCAGATGAGGCCTGCAGCCTCTTCATAAAACCCCTCAAGCTCCCCACCACCCCATTGGATGTGCATGTTAATGCTAGGGCTCTTTTGGGAATCCTGTCAATAAGCGCAGGTGTCCACAAAAGCCTAAGAAAAGAGAACTGTGAATTTGAGTGCCATTAAGATGTGTTTTAAAGCCATTGTCAACACGCCATCTTTCACCGAACAACATAATGTGGCATAATTAGCCATATTTGCATTTTGCAACCTCTTCGCAGGCAGGGCAGATTGTATTTTGCACTGGCATATGGGCTTCCTTCAACACCGCCGCACTATGGTTTACTACTGGATTTCAGGGGTGGCTGTAGTTTTTCACAAGGCTTTGAAAAAGAAATGGAACCACTGAGTTCAGTCAATCAATCGATTATGGACGAGCATTACTTCTGAGAATACAATATTATACATGCCTCATCTGACTAAAAGAGCTTTTGATAATGAAGGTGTTATGGATTGAGTGGAGTGCTATCATGCTCTCCGCCTCATGTTTATGCTGTTTTTAATGGATAATGGAAAATACAAAATACAAGATTGATTTGTTCTTAAATTTCTACTTCTCCCATGAATTCTCTTGAACATAGGAGAATACTTTTTAATGGATAATGGAAAACAATGCATTAAACTAGTACTCCTGCCAAATTATTGTTTTGTTTGTCATCCTGAATGAATACAGCATTTTTAACTTGTATTTTCATTCTTCCGAAGAATAAGAAGGAGAATGTTTGTACAGTAAATTTATCACTCTGGTCAGTGCTACAAATGAAGACTCCAAAATGACAAAATGAGACCATGTGACTTTAAATCTTTATATTATAAGCTTCCTGAAGCCCACCATGGGAGTAAATTTAATTTTTGAAACATTATTTACAAATAATCTTGCTTTCCAGTAAGCTGTTATCCACTGTGACTGGATTGAGCGAGCTGAACTCGAGAACCTGATTCATGAACCAATCATTCAGACCAGTTTTGCCAACAAGATTGGTCAGTTTATTAACTCTTAAGATTGATTTGTTCATAAATTTCTACTTCTCCCATGAATTCTCTTGAACATAGGAGAGCTAGATCAGATTTTCTTATGCGTTGCAGCTTAAATTTCAGTTTCATCATACAAAGCTATTTTCCAACTTCTGAGGACATGAGTTTTATTGAAGTGATACATTTTATGGTATTTTGTGTCTTAAAATAGATCAACCGGTTATTAGTTTACGTCTCAGAAATCATTTTGCAATTTAAGGTGAGTAAATTTCCATTTGTCAACTATTTCTTTAAGAAAATAGATGGTAATGCATTTGTCTTTTCATATTTCTTTAGAAATATGGAGGACAGTGAAAATAAACAAGATCTAGAGCAGTGGGAAATCACATGCCATGATTCATAAAACGCTCTGAAACCAGAGAGTTATTTGGCACCATTAAAAGCTGAATGGGAAAGCAGAACATTATTATGGTTAAAAAAAAAAAGTAGATGCCACTTGGAAGGGAAGCCATTTTTTTCTGACACAAAACTAATCTCATCTGCACCCTAGAGCTGTGACAATTTTTAATCTAGAGACTTGTGTGAAGTGCGCTGGTGTTGCTTAGTGTTGTCAGTATAATACCTTTCATTATGATCGATGACATAAATGTTTGGGACAGTCACGCTTACCAGATGTACGCTAACAGAAGCTCAAAGGAAACACCCAGACAACAGAAGACACGTCCCTTGGGGAGATCCAGGGGTGGAGGGGGTCACAACCTGGTCAACACTTGGCAAAACTGAACAGGATGCATAGATTAATAGACTCCTGAGCTTTGTTCATGGCTGACAGATTTATAGCATGAAATACTGCTCAGTTACAAGCAGTAGTGTTTTCTGTACTGTCATTAAACCTACAGCGCCATGGTGAATTGTTTAATTTGATTGAGATTGACACTGCCATCTAAACTGAATGTGATGAGAGACAATGAATCAGTCTGACAAATCCCTCACTGATTGAAACACTTTGTCAGAGTGTTTACTGAATTCATTTCTGATTCACTTAATCACTTTATTTTTATTCATATGTGACCCTTGACAACAAAACCAGTCTTAAGTCGTTGGGATATATTTGTAGCAATAGCCAAAAATACATTGTATGGGTCAAAATTATAGATTTTTCTTTTTTGCCAAAAATCCTTAGGATAGTAAGTAAAGATCATGTTCCATGATGGTATTTAGTTAATTTCTTACTGAAAATATTTTAAAACATAATTTTTGATTAGTAATATGCATTGATAAGATCTTCATTTGGACGACTTTAAAGGTGATTTTCTCAGCATTTAGATTTTTCTGTACCCTCAGATTCCAGATTTTCATATAATTGAATCTCGGTCAAATGTTGCCCTATTCCTCCAAATCTTTCGTCAATGGGAAGCTTATTTATTCAGCTTTCAGTATCATGTATAACTCTTAATTTCTGAAAATTAACACTTACGACTGGTTTTGTTGTCCAGGGTCACACATGTCATAGCAAGAACTGATTTGTTCAAGGTTTGTAGCATTATTACTCCTCATATGATAGTTTGACTCACAAGGCCTCCAGTATTTATGCTGTTTTTATTGTGTGTTGTATTAACAAAAACGGTTGATATCTAAAAGTAATAAACCATGATTTATTTTGTGTTCCCAGAATATTCAAAATTCTTATTATGTAAGAATTATTTTTCAGCAAAATTAAATAAAATTATATACCTTTAGAATAATTCTTAATTAATTATTAAAATGAATGTACCAATACATGTGGTCACAGTCTTCTAGTTTAAAACCACTGGTTCCCTAACACATTTTGTTTTAATAATTTTAATATTTTTTTTTAATAATTAATTAATTAAAAAACTTAAATTAATAGCTAATTTTATGTTTGTTTGTTTGTTTGTTTGTTTGTTTTAGCAAAAGTAAATTTATTTGATCCAAGTAGGTAGGCTGTATTCATGAGCAGGGTCTCGCCTGCTGCCAAAACAGCACTGAATAGGAAACACTTAAATACAGCATTTCAGTGTGACTCTAAGTCATTTGATATTCATGCTGCTATTGACCCCTCTGAAGCCTCTATTGATGTTCACTTGAGTAGATGTTTGAAAATGCAACCGCAGAAAACACAAATGTCATTGTGACCTTGATAGCTTCAACAACCTTCATCTTGAATCTTCGCTCTTTACTGTCCGTCATTACACCACAAGGAAAGCAAGTGATTCAATGGCGTGATTTTAGTTGGGTTTCCTTCCCAGAGAAGACCTTGAGCATCTGAGGTTGTAGCTTCTTGTGAATGCAGCTGGAGACGCTGGTGCTATTAGCATTAGCTTTATGAGGCTGGCTGCTTCTAGGTCCTTTGGGGATGAATCCATGACCCTGTCTTTGTCTTCTTTTGGAAGTGCCATAGCTTGTGGTATTGACATCAGTGTCATGTCCAATCAGTGGCTGAGATTGGAGCACCCAGAGCTGCGAGGCTGGTCTTGCCAGCTTTAATTTCCAAGTCATCTTTGGTTTTTGCAAAAGGGTGGGGGGTTTGACATCGAAGAGCGGCACGTCTCGGTCCTAATTAATCGCCTGTGTGACAGGGTTATTCCTCTGGCTGCATGTAGAATGTGCTTTCACATGTGGCCTCGAGCTTTGTCGTCTCACCCTGCCTTCCAGCTGACATCAGAGCGCTGTCATAACAGCAACCACTGAAGCTGGCTTAAAAGGAAATCTGTTTACGCTTTTATGCAAATAAATGTTTACATGTCAATGCATTGTCCTCATCTTTGCTTTGTAATTCAGTGTCTTTTTCCTCTGTGTTTGGTTTCTAGATCAGCATTCTGGAGAGACAGATATTTGATTTCCTTGGATACCAGTGGGCTCCGATCCTCACAAACTTCATCCATATCATCACAGTGATTCTAGGCCTCTTTGGGACAGTACAGTTCAGACCGCGATATGTGACCGGGGTGAGTTTCCACATATTTTCATATTCAGGTTGTGACATGTATTTTCTTTCCCCCCTGCAGTTTATTTTATTAATACCACCAGTGTCTCACAGACACAATGCAACATAACAATAAGCAACAAATATAAGTTTTTGTCCTAATCTTTTGCTACCACGATGTGCAACAAGTCATTTTGACAGTTTGACTAGCTTTGCCCACTGTGGAAATGCTCCATGTATACACTTACCCATCAATTGTTTTTAGACATTGCCCATGATCTAAACTGTTGTAATGTTTCGTTTTCTCTTCAATTTGGTTTGCTGCATTTGATAATAAAGGTGTGTGACATTCTTCCTTCAGACAAATCCAGCCTCCTCGAAGCCTTTCCATGGGCATAAATGGGAGTGTGCTGTATACACTTCAGAAGATGTAGGTTGTGTTAGGAACAACAAGATGTAAGCTAAGGAACAAGTGACAGTTTTATGCATGAGCTCTATTGGTGCCCAGTCCATCAATCAAGTCATATCTAATATATGATATTAAGGGAGAACAGTTGCCGTTTATCACATTTAGCATGGATGAGATTAAACTGCTTGTTGTGACAGCGTTTCTCTACAGTTGAGTACAACGGACATTTAACACCCTGGTCAGTGTAACAGAGAGATATCAATGTACTGACGGACCGGGTCATTGCCTCAAATGTGACTCAGCCCATGTCACCCAGCTGAGATGAAGCAGATTGCCTTTTTAGTGTTATGTGTCTCCCTTTGGAATAAACAATGCTCAATTTTTCAGTCTAGAAGCAGTGGTCAGCCAGAGAGAGATGGAAAGAGAGCCTCCTACAGAGATAAATTGCTTGCATTCGAACATTACTCTTGCTTATATCCGTTTTGGGGATGCTGTCAGGCCAGATAAATTTTTATTCTAATTCAACTTGGCACGTTCCAGTGGTTGGCAAAGGGCCAAATGAGGTTCCACTACATGCCCACATCTTCTGTATCTAATGTCCTGACAACATGTCAGATTTCAAGATGGCAAATTTCCGAGTCTTAATGGTCTGGTGAGCTCCGAGTTCTTAGGGGAAAGGTTAGGCCAAAACAGTCCTTGCTAAAGAAGCGTTTATAACCTCCTACTATTTGATCAACTCAGAATGCATGCTAGAGATATCAAGCAGGATTATGAGACTTAATTGAAGTCAATCACTCTGTCTGGACCCCCTTCTGCTCTAACATGCGGAGGAGGCTCATTCTTATACAGCAGTGCGTGGAAGGCAGAAGATACTTCAACCATGCTGTAGTTGGAAGACAAAAGTGATGTGTTGATCTTCTAGCCTAAGGCACTCGCTGTTTTTTTTTCATATAGAACATCACGTCTGTGAATAAAGAACAGCTATGTTGCGACTGACACCGCCAAAGAGGATCAACCCTCTCATACAGTACAAGGTCAGCCATTAATAAATGGCTGCAAAGATGCTCAACTTTGCTGGAGAATACAGTATCAATTACCACAGCAAACCCAGCCAACCAGCTTGTTTGCACTTAAGACTTACAACTAGCAAAGCTTATTAACTACTTTTCTCAATATTGCGGTGGTAGTGTCAATAGATTTTAGGTAATTTAACGTTTCATTAGTAAAGCTATTATTGATGTTTATTGACTGGAGTTGCTGGGACACTTCATTACATTTTTCCACAACAGTATATTAAAAATCAAGTTGAGTGTCTTGTTTTTGCTGAGTTTGACATTTTCCTCCAAAACTTTAGTTTTGACCATATCTGTACACCTAAGCCTAACCTTACCTGTGAGTAATGCCTAAAATCAGCAACAATCAGGTTCTGCGTCCATGTGTTGGTTGTAGAGAAACCAGTTGATGCCCAGATATCAAATGAACATATGTGTATTAGGGTATTTACATAATGGGTATGTACTTACTTATGGGTATTTGTAATATTACAGATTAGGGCTTGGTGATATATTGATATAATGATCAATATAGTATGTGCATCTCGTCAGTAAAGCCGGTTCTTTGATTAATCAATCACCTGTTTCCAAATGAAGTTCATTCAAGCCTGTTCATTCACAGAGCCGTAGATCACTGACAATCTACACAATATCGCGTTCAGTTTTGTGGGCGATTTCATTGAGGGTAGCTTATCTGTGTCAGTTTGGATTTCAGTCAAATTGGCCATGCACCACAGGCAGGTTGAACTTGAATGACAGGAAAAGACGTTTACTAAATTGTCTGTCTGTCTTGCTAAATGCCTTTGCACTTGAAAGCTTTAAAACATTTTTCAAAAGGTTTTATCAAGCCAATATTCAAAGTTTTGACAATCTTTTATGTTGTAGCTTAAGTTATATATATATTTATATATATATATATACACATATATACATTTATTTGAATTTTTCTGTGATATTTTCTGTACCAAATTAAGGAAATTAATACAAACATTTTGAAAGTTGAAATCTGATTGGTGCACATCCCTAAAATCGAGCTGGTAAAGAAAAGTTGTAGTGTCTTTGCACATCAAAGCTAAGTCCATATCGATCTACCTATTAGAGCCATTTTGAGAAGCTACTCAAAATTCATGTCCTCAACTGCTCATTTTCAAGCGCTAAAGGCCGTGTTTTTCTGCTCAAGTCCCATCAGGTAATTCAAATTGATTTTGCATTTCCCATCGCTCAGTATTTCATTTGCACTCACCTGTCTCACTTTGAATTGGATCAAATAAGTGTTATTTTATCTAAAGATCACTGCCTGCCTAACAGACCTCGTAGTTCTCACATGGCGTACTTCTCACATTTTAATCAGTAAAAACATGCTACGAGATGCGAATGCTCATGAGCGAATACCCCCGTCTTTTGAACAAATTCATTTAACGTAATGTTGGTTTACCGCATTCCCTAATGATCCGAAACAGGATGAGACCTGTGTTTATTTAACCAAAATTTGCTTTATTTTTAAAGACACCCCCCTGCGCCGGCTGGAAATTTGCTGGGGAATCTGTTTCATTGTTTTATAATCACATCCCGCTATTTCGATAAGCGTTAGCTCATGAACCAGGGAGCGAGCCACCCTCACAAACTCCCACACAGGGTTCCTGCTTCCGCTGTGAAATGCATCGTCTGCCTGCACCGCTTCTTTGGCAGATTCCAGATTTGTGGAGGCTGAATATTTTAAGGAACACACATCGGAGAATTAATTACAGAGAAAATCTCCCACTTACGCTTTTATGGGCCAATTAATCACACATATGCAAATGTGTATTTGGTTAGTTGGTTGTTGGGGGGGGTCTGAGGTTAAAATAGGTCTTACAAACACCCTCTTTCTGTCTCTTTTACAGTATGCAGTCTGGTTGGTGCTGTGGGTCGCCTGGAACGTCTTCATCATCTGTTTCTATTTGGAAGTGGGTGACCTTTCAAAGGTAACATCTGATTTTGTAATCCCATAGCTTGGCTGTACAATAAGTGTTTTCTGTTTATGCTTAATCTTTAAGTGGCTTTTTAATAAGAATGTTGCAAATTCTGAACTTGCATTAGCGGTAAGGTCAGGAAAGGCATTTATTGGTTCTTTTGTCATAATTTTTATGTTTACTATATGCTATAATTCTTTTTTTTTACTATAATTCTATAATCTCTTTTTTTAGTTTCTCATTTTTGGATCTTAAATTAGCATATTTTATGATTTTTCTAAAATTTCTTATTATAATCAAATTACACTTCAAATACATTTTTAACAAAGGTGGGTTCCGTCTTTATAGGTAGTTTTTATCATGCTGATGTATGTTCAAGTGTTCGTTTTTCGAACACGTTTTCTTTAAACTAGTTCTTTTATGCTATAAAAACGTGATGTGGTGTCATGATTGTGAGCTTGATTGGGTCTGCGAGAGTTAATTTGGGACTTTGATTACGCGGCTCTATCTTACGATCTCTACTGTGAAGACTGGCTCCAAATTATGTAATTTTTGCAAGATGTCAGCGGTTATACTGGAATGTTTGGGCTTCACTTTCTATAGTGGTAGGAAGTGGAGTCGAATAGTTAATCTTTTTTGCAGTCTATGATTCAGATTAACATCTCTTTGCATCTTGTGCTGTTTGTTGCCTGTGCTGCCTGTGACTGTTGCAATTTTATTATGGCATCAACTTCAAGAAATGCATCCTGTGATCTCTGCATTCTCTTCCGTTTTGTTGCATCCATCTAGCTGTTTTTGAAAATAAGATAATGTAGTAAGTTAGCAACTTCATAGCAATTTACCACTACATGGCTTTTAAAATCTGAATCTGGATTTTAAAACAATAGACATTAGAGCAGACCAAGTTCGGACAGCCCTGCATTATACACTTAATGACTGAGGATCACATACTACTTGATATCCTCCTACTGAGCAGAATCAAAGTCTTAAGCTTAAAAAAAAAAAGTCTGTGACCATCATTCACTACGCAAATTTCTATGAAAACTGTCAACTCTCATGCCCTCTGCCCTCGAATTTCTGGAACTGGCATCAACTTATACAAAATGCAAAGGCTTGTTCTTTCTAATTCTGTACTGTAATTCTAAATAGCGTTCTTAATATGTGGAGTCCACACCACAACTAAAATGATAAAGGCACAGAGTAATTATATCTTTGGAATCACTTTCAGAAGGATTTTTTCCATCTGATGAATGATAAAACATTCACAGCCAATCAGAATCCATCCTGCTGTAACAAGCTTGAGAAGTCATACTTGCACTTAGAATATGCAGACAATATCATTTGCTGGTGTGGATAATAATTTTGTTATCTTTATGGTTATCGTTTTGTAAACAGGGCTTAAAGCGGGGCAAAAGTTGCATAGTGTATTACATCTTTTAGCAAACTAATTAAAACTGCTCAGAACACCCCAGCAACCGCATACAACAAAATGACAACCATTCAGAACACCCCAGCAACCGTAAACAAAGCAATGCAATGACAACCATACAGAACTCCCCAGCAACTGCATAGCAACACAATGGCAACCAATCAGAACACCCCAGCCCCCACATAGCAATGGATTAACTGCCACTAAGAAGACCTTAGCAACCAGATGTCACAATGCAATGACAACCACTGAGAACACCTTAGCAACCAGATGTCGCAACACAATGACACCCACTCCGAGCACCCTAGTCACAACATAACATGGCATAGCAACTACATAATGATTTGTTGGCATCCATTCACAACTATCTTAGCGGTGTGTTTTACACATGAAAAACACCCCTCACTTTTTCTCCCCAGAATTGTAAACATCTAACATCTTACATGGAAGATTTTTTTTCTGTCTCCTCTATCTTCCTATCTCTGCTTTTTTCATTTCAGCTAATAATTCATGAAACAGTCCATCGTCTGCTCACGTGTGTTGAAATAGCGAGGAACTATGTAATTAAAATGTCAAATACTATACCCAATTAAGTGGAAAACCAGCCATGAAACTTGATTACCAGATCCATGGAGCACTTTATATGTATTACATTATGTATTACACATCAGCAGACAAGACTCGTACTTTCATTCTGATTTCTGTTCAGTGTGTATCCATGGCTTTCAGGGTCATGTGACAGCAGGCCAAAGATTAGCACTGCCTCATTCAGTAAGTAAAGCATATGTGTACTGCTGTATACCATGGCTTTGTGTATTTGATTGCACCATATTGGTCATAAGATTTGTGAAGCATTGCAGGGCGAGTGTGATGAGGTTATATAAGGTGGACAGAAGTGATATAGTGTATTGCTGATGAAAAAAACGCAGAGGCAAATATCTGCACTCCTTTCCTCTGGCTCAGATCTGTAATGGAGATTGATCCTTTAATCTTTAAATCACCTAGAAATGTCTGGCAGTCAATCTGGTCTTCTGGTTGATACGTCATTAGCGTGCAATCTTATCAAGCATCTCAGATGACAGAATGAACATTTCACTTTAGATCTGGTGGTGCTTTGCAAACTACGGTGTCAAAGATGTCAGACGGATGGCCGGCTCCAGCTTTCATTTCTCTCTTATAGCCTGTCACGTCATCAGGTTCTGATGTGTCACACATCACGGTTTTTATATTAGCAAAGCTATGGCTTGCAAGATCAGGATAGCAAAGAGGATTATATTAGGTTGGATTCCTTGTTGTATGCTTTTTACTTTTTATTGAGGAGAGTATGAGAACATTGCCTTGCGTTATGTAAATGGTATCTGCACCTGTATTAGTTTAGAAAAATTCCCATGGTTAATGATGTTAACCCTCTGGAGTCTGAGGTAATTTTGGGGACGCTGAGATGTTTGGACATGCTTTGATATTTGTGGTTACTTCAGCTACTTACTGTATAACATACTATTGACCAACATAAAATTGTTTTTGTATACAGCAGAAACTGTGCTACAGTAATATGCAACCAAGATGGATGTACATGTTTACATTTTGTAGAAAAAAAAATGCGTGGTTAGTAAGTTTTGGGAAAATAAAACTAGCTAAAATAAGGCCATGCAAGCCATATTGAATGGTCCTGAATAAGAATTTAGAGTAACCAGCCTATTAGGTTAGAATATTTACTTCAGAGTGATGCGAAAATCATTTCAATTACTTATTCACAGAAAACAATATAGTGTTTTACATTTTAAAAGTCATGTTTTGAGGCTGAAAGCCTGTATGCGAGGGTGTGAGAATGGCCATTAATATTCAGTGATTTTCACCTAAAGAGACAAAGTTGTTTTAATTACAACACAATATAATTAAAATATACATAATAAAGGTCAAAGACACATTATTGAGCACACTGATCTAACTGCGGAGATGTGAACAGACTTTGAGTCAATCCTGAAAACAAGTGAAGCCTGTAAAAACCTTTGAGTGTTTGCTGCTTAGGGATTATAAAAAGGAAGTTAAGGAAAAGGGGTAAAACGGCTTAATTTTAAAACAAAAATAGACTGTGAGGGATTTATCAAAATAATTCTGTTGAAGTTTGTTGAGTTTATTAAATCCAATGACCATATCGCAAGGCCAGTGTCTGTTGTGAGAATAGAATAGAATATAAAATAAATACTGAAAGTGAATGGCAGTGATTTATTTCAATGAATAAAAACAATAATTTTAATAATAAAATTAGACAGTGACAATGCTTATCTAAACAACATTGAACTCTTTATGAAATCCATCGAACAGACAAACACAAATTCTTCAAAATGTCATCTTTTTTGTGATTTTTGGAAGGTAAAGAATTTAAATGTTTGGGTAATTTATCCGTTTGTAATTATTTATAGTGATCAGATTTGTTTCAGTGCTCGCGTTCACAGAACAAGCCTCAAAATGCCACCCATAAAGTGAAGCCCAGTTGATGTGGTGCAGCTTCGGTGCTGTTGGTCTGCTGGATTGGCAGTCCTGATGTGTGCTTCTGAAGCTCTTCGTCAGAGGGGCTGGCAGCCTGTCACTGCTACAGCTTTGTGGGAAAAATCGAGAGCCTCCACAACCCTCTCGAGAGCATCTCCGTGAGTCTTCATTGCCGTTCAACACCCTCTTCGTTTTTTAACTGGAGAATTCGCACAGCTTCACATCCCACAAGGGATCTTGTCAGTCGTTGTCAGCTGGAGAAGAAAGTCACTTCGGTCTCCTTGATGTCTTCACGGTCTCTTTCGGAATAGAGAGAACTTGAAGAGGCAAACAAATGGAGTTTTTGGATCTGCCTCACATAATCCGCTTCCTAAGTCATCAATGCGGCTTTAATTAGTTAGAGAAGTTATAGGATATTATTTAGCATAATTTATTTCCTTGTGACAGTGCAGCTCATGAATTTTTAATGTGGGTGTAATGTGTTTAACCAGGGGAGAATCCGCTGAGACCCGCAGAGGCAATTAGATTTAGATCACACAGAAACAAATGAAGATAAATACAGAGACAGTTCCCAGTCTCTCATTTTTTTAGGTCACCCAGGACTCATATAATTCAAGACTCACTCAGTTACTTATATCAATAGGACATGAAGGTGCAGGAATAGACATGCTACATCAGAGCTGCCTACAGTGACAGCGTTTTAAGAAATCATGAAGCGTGTCATGAAAACTGTTCCAAAAGGTACCTAAACTAATTGTGCTGCCTTAAAATTCTAGGGCACTGCATTTTAATATAAGCTCTGTGGGGGGAAAAAAATCAAGAATGCAACCAAAATGATTATAAATATTAAAAAGCTAATAATAAAGAAGTCTTTGAGAAATCTGATTTAAAACACCTAATATTGTTTATTTTTCTGCATGATATAGCATTGTGTCCTGCTTTGATTGTAGCTTAGCAACATGCCAATTAGCATGTTTTCAGGCTAACTGTAGAATCAGAAGACTTTGGTCAGATTAGAATCAGCTGTGTTTCCTGTGAGGAGTGCGATTTGTGCACCCAAAGAAGTTACTTGTTACTTGTTGCACTTTTTTGGCGTGCAATGATCATGAGCATCTTGTTAGTAAAGCCGGTTCTGTAATAAGTATTACATCTTTAGCATGTGCTTTCAGATGAAGCAGCATTTACAGAGCTGTAGTTCACTTACAAGCAACGCAAAAATACAAATGCAGGAATATCATTAATATTATACTTCGATATTATGAAATTACCTGCAATTACTTGCGTAGCATCTTTGTTAGTCACATTGAATCAATGAAAGCAGTTTAGTAAAGAAAAGGATCATGTGACACTGACTGTTGTATTTGCTCTTAATTCAATCTGATCATATATTTTTAAATATATTAAAATTGTAATAGCATTTTTAGTACTGGAGTTTTTGTTCAGATAAATGCATTTGTGGTGAGCATACTGTAAGAGATTAATTTAAAAAATAAATAGCGTTTAAAAATGCCTCAAACTTTTGAATGATAGTGTGGTTACTATTATTTCTATATACTGTATGATATTCATCAGTGAATGACATTTGAGTTAGTTGGCCCAATGAATGTGTGCAAGCATTACCTGTTTATCCACATATATATATTTTTATATATATAAATGTAAATGTGAATATTCAGTGGGTTATTGTCTGTCACAAAACCCCTCTCTATCTCCAAGTCCACATGTGCATGTTTGGAATGGGATTTGGGAGCCATTACTTGAGGATAGTGGTGCTGAGCAAAAGTGACAGCAGAGATTTTGAGGAGGTGGCCAAAGTAAATAGCACAGCAGCCTCCATCCAGTCCACTAGTTTATAAGCAAACACAGGCAGTCTGGTGAGAGGCGGGAGTTGCCTATTGCACCTCTCTTTGCAATCTTAAAGATGCTCCCATCCCCACTGCCTCATCCCTGAGGGTAGATTGCACACTTTCCTTGCTGCTTTTATATCGAGTTTAGTAAGCTTGGTCGTATATTATGAGCTACCTGCATATTGTCTGTACATTTAAGATTCTCTTTTTAAGAAACATGAAGCCTACTGCTAGAAACTTTTTGGAACAAAGCAAAAAAATAAATATTAGTGAGATTTTAATCTTAAAGATTAAATATTTTTCTCTAAACTGAACTCAAATGTAAGATACAGTTTGTAACTTAATTATTTACTATATTGCGATTTTTTTTTTTTTTTTTTTTTTTTTTTTTATGGATCAAACTTTATTGTTACATTTTATTTGAGAAATTATTACAGTTATTTTTTAATTAGCATTTTAACTAGCAAAACTACATTAAATTGTTCTTTGCAAATATATAAATAAAGTATTCAAAAGAAAAGTTTTTGTTTACGTAAAATATCTGTGTACTGTGTGTATTTATTATGTATATATAGATACAAACAAATACATGCCTATATATATATATATATATATATTCAAGAAAAAAAATTAAATATATAATATGCATGTAAATATTTTCTAAATACATGCATGTGCTTGAATTTGTATATTCATAATAAATATACACAGTACACATAAATATATTATGTAAATAAAAACTTTTATATTGGATGCCATTAATCACGATTAATCGTTTGACAGCACTAATACATAAAAAATTTAAATAAAATTACAATTTAAATTGTTTTAAATGTTGATAATAAGAAATGTTTCTTGAGCAGCAAATCAACATCAGAACAGTTATTGAAGGATCATGTGACTGTGAAGCTGCTAAAACTTTGTGCCAACACAGAAATAAATTATATTTTAAAATGTATTAAAATAGAAACCAGTTGTTTAAAATCGTTTGGATTATTTTGGATTCAATCAACACAGCCTTATTAAGCAAAAGAGACTCAAAAGGTTGGAGCATAAAAATAAAAATTGTATCCTCTTCCAATCAGACCCAGCCATTAGTGTGTGACAGTCTACACTGAACACAAATATTCTCTAAGCCTTACCAGAACAAATTCTTAAAACTTTTAAGATGTTTGCCTGGTAGCATGAATTTTTATTTATTATATTGGTATTTCACAGTTGCTGTGGAGCTGGTGATATTACTGTCGAAATAACAGCAACTTAATCCATAAAACTATGTTGACTTGGGTATATTTCCCCCCTTACGAAGAAGGAGGCTTAAAATGCCCGGCCCTGTCAACACACTCTGAGTCCTCATATTCAGTAAAACATTGGAAGTCTGAAAAACTGTCAGGGGGTGAAAGTGATAAGGTGATTTATAGTCAATTTCACTGGGAGCTGGTGGGGAAAAGCTGGGGCTGTCAGCTCTAGCTCCTCAAAACAAATGACTTCGAGCCCATGTACTGGCTCAATAAGGCTATCATTCCCCATCAGGACTCATCACTGCCACTTGGCCATGGAAAGGGGAGATGCTTGGGAGTGTTTTTGGGGTGCAGGTGATTCAGTTCTACACCTGTACCGGGCTGCCTACTCTAATGCGGCTCTTTGGCTGACAGTAAAGCTCATAGAGATAATTGTTTACCTCTCAGAATGCAGCAGTGTGACCGCAACACACATTTTCCCTAATAAGATAACAAAATGACATGGGCTTTGGGTTTGACAGTACTGACTTTATTTGTTACTGGATTTTCAAGCGGAAAACAACAAGCTTGTTTTGAATGGAAGTTAGGAAGTTGTTTGAGGTGTTTTTCCATGAATAGAAGTCCTTATTAGCAATTTGCATTGTTTAGCAGAGCAAGATTATAGCTAAGGTTTGGGTTATACAGTAGTCAACAGCTGAAGTGAATCAATTTTAAGACCAAATGAATTCACATTTTGGCTTTAGGACAACTTTGAAAAACTTTGTTTTTAATAAGTCTCTTATGCTCACAAAGGCTTCATTTATCTGATTCAAAAAAATAATTAATAATTAATAAAATAATTAATACTGTGAAACTTTATTACAAGTAAATTTTTTTTTTTTCTGTTTTATTATATTTTAAAATATAATTTAGAACTTGTGATGGCAAATATCGATATCTAGTAGCCAATACTCCAGTCTTCCTGTCAAAATGTGATATTTTTGTGAAAACCTTAACGCTAACTAGAATGCTAAAAATTACAGCATTTATTGGATTTATTTTAATTTTAAATAAATAAAAGTTTGCTAAACACTACTAAAGTAGCCCAGTCTCACCGGACTCGTACATATTTCACGAGGTGGCTAATTCATTCAAATTCGTATGACCTTACTTGTACGGATGACCTACACCTAACCCCGCCCCTAAATCCACCCTTTACTGGGGTTTAGACAAATCGTACATAATCATACAGGTCGTACAAATTTGTACGAATTAGCACAAATTTTCCACCTCGTACGAATACATACGAATTGGTCGTGAGACTGTGCTGACTAAAACCACTTGAACCCTGTCTTTGAATTTTGTTTTTTGTATGTAAATTTATATCAATACACGTACAGCACAAATTTAAAAGATGAGCTCCAAATACTTATTCTATATCATTTATTCTTTTGTTTGTTTTTTTAAATACTGCTTTCACTGATTTATTTCTTAGCTACGTGTAAATATAAAAATATTAGGTTAGTTCACATTATTGAATTACTTTTGTAGACGGTACAAAAAAGTAATTACTATTTTTAGTTCATTTCCCCAGAATAGAAAGCATATTAATTGTGCATGTCTACTAAAAGTTAATTTTTAGATCACGCAGTGGATAAAAGCCATAAAGGCTCTCATTTTGATTTCATGCAGACGTTGAGGACATGTATTTGGAGCAGCTGTAGGTTAATGTGAAAGTAGAGAGCAGGGTGACAGCCCAATCTTATTTCAGATGAACATGGAGCTCTAAGGGCTTCCAGTGTTATTAAAAATGACAATGAAAGTTCCCCTTTCAGTGTGTCATTAAGATCAGAGTGACACTAATGCGCCATTCAGACGTTCTCTACGTGTGCAGGGGGTCTTACCTCTATGTCTGAGAGGAGGGACTCCATTTTCCACACTGTCAGTTCATTTGTTGTGAATACATTTAGAGCCGGCCTCGCTCGCACACGGGGCCACCGTTCGCGCGACACAGTACACGTCCTAATCAACGTGCTTTTGAGAGCCCAACTGTTTTCATTGTTTGCTTCTGTACTGCGAGTTTAGTTCATCATTACGTCTATTCGTCGTTTGGCAGTGATCTTGAGGGAAAGTCAGTTCATTAAAGATTCTTTTCAGTGGTTTTTTGGGAGCTACTGCCATCAATCACATCTCGGCAGGGGGCCTCGGTTTGGGTCCCATTGCGCTTTTTGTGAAGTAAGCGTGTCATCCTCAATGTCACTCAGCAGAAAACAAACAAACACTCACAAACTCTGAAAAACCCACAGATCTCCTCAGAGCAGAGACTGCTCTCCCATTATTCACCCACACAGACAATCAGATGCTGTGTTTCAGCAGGGTTGAGTCATAAGTGATAATACTCAATGCACTATTGGCAGTTTGGGAATACCTGAACTATGAAATGAGGATTGAAATGACTACTAAACTGATGCGTATTATCATATTCATAGTTTTGTTGTGTTTCATATGCACATGCTTTGTAGCGGTTTGAAGCCATTGGGGATCTTAACATTCAGGCCAATGCTGCAATTTATTTCATTATTATTATTGCATTATTGCAATTTTATTTTAAATTATTATTTTTAGTAAATATATATTTGCTGGTGCACCCATCAAGCTTGTTTACTAGGTTAACCAACACATATCACATTATAAAATATTTTGCAAGTAAAAATATTAACCATGATGAAAACAGAACATTCCCAGGGGTGTGATTCATCACATTTGATTATAGTTTGGTTTTTGATTTATGGCTCAAATTGGTTCATATATTTTGGTTCACATTTCACAGTCTATCTACATAACTATCATTCCAATGTTTGGGGTTCGTTATTTATGTTTGTTTGTTTTTTTGTTTTGTTTTAAGTTTTCAAAGCTTATGTTATCTTATGCTCAGCAAGGCTGCATTTGTTTGTACGGAAATACAGTAAAAACAGTGATATTATGCAATTTTATTGTAGTTTAATAATGTAGTTTAAAAATAAAGTTTTATTATTTTTACGTTTAAAAAAAAATTATTTGTGATGGTAAAGCTGAAATTACTCCAGTCCTTACTGAATAATGAAAGTGCAAAAAATCTGTGTAGTACAGGATGAGTCATCACTGTTTTTATTTCATGTTTAGTTAATTGTGCTTACCTAATATGCACATCTAATAAAAATGAGTTTTTAGATCATGCACTGCATAAAAGCCATAAAGCTCTGATTTTAATTTTATGCAGTCTTCGAGGACATGTATTTAGAGCAGCTGTGGGTTAATATGAGAGGAGTAAAAAGAGAAAATGCAGTAAAATCTGTAATATTGTGCAATTTTATTGTAGTTATATCTATGTATGCGTATATATATATATATATATATATATACAGTGAGGTCAATGAGTATTTGATCACCCTGCGATTTTGCGAGTTGTCTCACTTCGAAATCATGGAGGGGTCTACAATTTTCACCATATGTGCATTTCCACTGTGCGAGACAGAATATAAAAAGAAAAATCTGGAAATCACATTGTATGTTTTTTTTAACAATTTATTGGGGAATTAATGTGTCAAATAAATATTTGATCACTTGATAAAAAAATATATATATATATATTTGGTACAGAAGGCTTTGTTAACAATTACAGAGGTCAAACGGTTCCTGTGGTTCTTCACCAGGTTTGCACACACTGCAGATGGGATTTTGGCCCACTCCTCCATACAGATCTTCTCTAGATCTGTCAGGTTTTGGGGCTGCACTGAGCAACACGGAGATTCAGCTCCCTCCAAAGATTTTCAATTGGATTTAGGTCTGCAGACTGGCTAGGTCACTCCAGAACCTTGATATGCTTCTTACGGAGCCACTCTTTGGTTTTCCTGGCTGTGTGCTTTGGGTCATTGTCATGTTGGAGGACCCAGCCACGACTCATCTTTAAAACTCTGACTGAGGGAAGGAGGTTTTTACCCAATATGTCACAATACATGGCCCCGTTCATCCTCTCCTTAATACAGTGCAGTCTTCCTGTCCCCTGTGCAGAAAAACACCCCCAGAGTGTGACGCTTCCAGCCCCATGCTTCACTGTAGGTATGGTATTATTGGGATGATACTCATCATTCTTCTTTCTCCAAACACGGCGAATAGAGTTAAGACCAAAAACTTCTACTTTGGTCTCATCTGACCACAGGACTTTCTCCCATAACTCCTCTGGATCATCCAGATGGTCCCTGGTAAACTTCAGATGGGCCTGGACATGAGCTGACTTAAGCTGGGGAACCTTCTGTGTGATGCAAGATTTTAAAACCTGACATCTTAGTGTATTACTGATAGTAGCCTTGGAAAAGATGGTCCCAGCTCTCTTCACAGCATTGATCAACTCCTCCCGTGTAGTTCTGGGCTGATTATTCACATCATTGATACCCCACGCGGAGAGATCTTCCGTGGGGACCCAGTCAGAGAGACATTGACAGTCATCATTAGTTTCTTCCATTTTCTGACAATTGCTCCAACAGTTGTTCTTTTTTCACCAAGCTGCTTGGCAATTGCCCCATAGCTTTGTCCAGATTTGTGAAGGTCTACAATTTTGTCTCTTGTGTCTTTTGACAGCTCTTTGATTTTGCTCATGTTGCTACTTAGACTTTGGTTGATTGTGGAGTGCACAGGTGTCTTTATGACAGTCTTTATGACTCAAACAGATGCTACTAATTTAGAATCATGAGCAGAGTGTAGCTGGACTATTTAAAAGCAAAATAACAGGTCTTTGAGGGTCAGAA
>JAUYWG010000057.1:20911382-20922860 GCA_034779775.1 Enteromius afrohamiltoni
CATATAATTATTTAGTATGATTTAGTAAATGGATATATTATCAGCATATAATTTACTGAAACATTCCAATACATGACAAATGCTTCACAGACCCTTAATATTTATCAGTGATGCAAATGACTTTTAAAATTAAGTGATTTAAATAGCCTATTTCTAAAAATGATTCAGTGGTGTTTTTGCTACTTTTTAATTTAGAGCACACAATTCCTAGCACACACACAGCAAAACTAATATAAAGGAGGAACTTAATGCCCAATTAAATGTTGCTTCATTTTACATTAACAGCAAGATCTTCACAAGTTTATTGTGAATATATAGCCTCAATTAGTATGTACTAGTTTAGTGAGGAGCTTTGATCCTGAGTGCATTAGTGTTGACATTAAACGAGCAAGCTTTCTTGATTCAAGATTTCCTCAATTTCCTATACCCTGCTTAAAGCTGTTTTTGTCATATTTAGCTTATTAATAGCCCCGCTTTTCTGGGTTTTATGTACCTTTTTCTTACTAAGCCTGTTGATTGAGCAGTAGAATTTGCATAACCCCCTGTGAGCTAACAATTCTCCCGGTGCGGCATCTCTTGAGATGCATGAAGGGAGATCCTTGCTCGATTTTTTTCAGTGTAGCTGGTTTGCTTGCTGTCTGATTTCTCAGGATGACTGATTGGGATCCCAAGCTCACACATTTATTCCAGCAGCTATACCTAGATGTGTCTCACCTTCCGCTGTTCGTTTCTATGCCCATTGTTCTGGGCTATTTGTGGCAATGATAAGAAAATGAAGGAAAGGTGAGTGCCAGGTTCATGAAGGGAAATATATGCTGCAATAAATGGGAAAAGACAAACGCTGAATCAAACTGGATGCAATCAAAGGCTAAAAGCATTATCAGCTTAACGTTTTTTAAAACTGACATGGCTGATTGTTAGCTATGGTGCATATTTGAACCCTTTTTTCCTGAAATAAAGTCAGAGAGTGAGTTGGATCCATGTTCAAATGCATTTTGTTAGGAAACAGCTTGACAGAATGAGTTTCAAGATGTGTTTTTAACTTAAAAGCACAATGCTCATGGAACACGATGATATGACAGAAATTAAACAATATTTGGAGTCCAATAGTAATTGCCCTGAAATGTTTTGTGGGTTTATTTATCTGTGTTTTGAGTGTAGCAGAGGTGCTTTAAAGGGGATGAAAAGCGCTTCTTCAAAGCATTGCAAAAAGAGTTGTGTTTAGCGTTCTGATGGTAAAGGCCTCTCGGAGACGTTTCGCCTCAAAAGTCATCGCTTTCAAAGCAAAGCAGCTAAATAATAATAGAGCTAAAAAAGAACAATAGATAAACTCACTAGTCAAACATACTGAGTACTATTAAACCACCTTGATCCCTAATGCATGGTAGAATGCTTTGTATTTTATTATTATTATTTGTATAGTTAGTTAAGTATTTAAACATTTTTTTAAGAATTTATAAGAATTTATTATTATTTTTATTTTAAACTAAATATTTTAATTTAAATGAATGCAAAATAAATTTGTTTACCTTTAAAAAATAGGCAATCATTTCAATAATAACACAAAATATAATAAAAAAAATGTTTTCAGCATTGAAAAACTAGATCATGTGAGCTTCCTTTTGTGTTAAAACACCTTTAAAAATGCATTTAAAAATGAATGCATCCATCTCCCATTAGCCAGTATGCAGGTGTGAACAGCATTTCTGTTGAAACAACTGCAACAACAATAACCTTTCTTAAGCTGTCAGTCGACAAACGATTTATGGGGCGCCTAAAGAAGAATAGGTAACTGTTTTGACAAAACATAACACCCGGAGGAGAAGAAAATCAATCGACCTCATTACTTGCCAATCCCTCAAGACCTCTATGAAAACCTATTGCCACAGCCAATTTTGATTCAAGACTTAATTTGGTGACGAGGATGAGTTGTGTTCGGCAAATCATCAGCTTGGCAGATGCCAGTGCGGCAGGCGATTGCCATCAGCTCTCGTAAATGTCAACACTAGGCCGAACTCCCCGGTGTTCTTATTCAAAGTCTATTTTTGTTTCTTTTTATCCATTTGTTGACCCCTTTCATTCTCTTCCTTGTCTTGATATTTTCTCCATCACTCTGGCGGAGTGAGTAACGACGCGGGCCGCGGCTGAGTGACAGAAGGTCTGATATCGCCGGCCCAGCTGACGTGGCCGAACATCTCATCTGATAAGTCAGAGAAATCGGCGACCGCAGCTGAATGGTGCAGCCCTATTACTCAAACATCACACAAAGCATGAGCGGAAAACTGACAGGAGTCAGCTAAGCAGAGCTGGTTATATATTGTAGTATATATTTAGAACGATTGTTAAACAGCACCGAAGTTAATAATGAGTAACTTAAGCAGCAAATTCTCTGCATCATATTCGCTGAATCAAATCTAATAGTTGTCTCTTACTAATTTTGTGGTGCCGATTTAAAAAATTGTGAATGTTTTCCTTCTCATGTCAAAATATGAATGTAAATATGATGTAAATACCTAGCAATTTGTTGTTGTAATGTTGGATATCTATGTTTTTTTATATATAATAATAATAATAATAAATTAAATATAAAATAAATGTATACTTCGACTTTTAATCTGATTGTAACTGAAAAACTGATACTTTGTCCATTGTAAAATGTACATGTTACTAAGTTAAGAAACAGCCAGTAATTACAGTAATTAGTTTTAATGTAGATGTAACAGGCAGCTATTGTTACATAGCGGTGGGCGATATACTGATAGATAGACACGATTAACCGATAGAAATTTGTCAACCGATAGAGATTTTGGTCTATCGTCTTAATCGCGGTTGAGATCCTGTGACGTTGCATGTTGCGTAACCACACAATACACATTAACTTTGACAATGCAAGATGCCAACATATCGACTTTGTCGCTAGGTTTAGTGACTTGTCAGACCCCCTTGGTGACATTTTTTCAAAAAAGCGACTAGTGACATATCTAGCGACTTCTTGGACAAACCTCAGTGAGTCTCTGGTACTGCCGCGCACTCGTAAGCTCTTGTTTTCATTAAAAATGCCTAATGTGGCTTAACGCACCTAAAAACTGACGAGGGAAGCCCACATTTCTGTCAAACCTTCCTTGTAATAATCACTAACTACTGTCAAAAAAGAGCCCATATTCAACAGATAAAGTGAATAATATCGCGTTAAACGTTTTCTCTGCTATAGAAGTCCATTATAAGGAAACAGCTTAACGTGACTTAATGTACCTTAACAATGACCGAGGGAAACCAAACTTCTGTCAAATTTTATTTATGATAAAGACTTGCCACTCTCAAAAGAGCAAGCTCTTATTCAGTTTATAAAGTTAATAATATCATGTTAATTGATCACCTCCATTATAAGGAAACAGCTTAACATGATCTTATTCACTTTATCGTTCTTTTTGACAAGAAAGCTTTGACAGAAATTTTGGTTTCCTTTGTCGGTTTTTAGATGTTTTAAGCCACGTTAAGCGTTTTCCTATTACGTCTACATAATTACAAACTGTTCCATAACCTACTGTACTTGCTTACTAAGTACATTTTGTTTTATGTAAGTACAATAGCTACTAAAAAGTACTTATTAGATAATTACTTGATTATGGACACCTTAAAATAGTGTTACCAAGATTTTTAATTCGATTTTTAATTAAAAAAATCTATATATAGAGAGTTTTTTATAGAATTATAATTAAAGCATAATTAAATGACTAACAGTTAATAATATTAGGCATTTTCTGCAAATCAGCAGAATTTATTAAGATACAACACAGTGTAATAGTAGAAAATGTTCATTAAGCACCAAATCAGCATATTAATAGGATTTCTGAAGGATCATGTGACACTGAAGACTAAAGTAATGATGCTGAAAATTCTGGTTTTGACTACAAGCCCCAGCCCCAGTATTGACTACAATAATAAATAGGAATACACTACATTAAAATATCCATTACACTATTAATGTAAAATTCTTACAGACTCAAACACGTATGATGCACAATTTTAGCGTCTGGACTCTGTTGTCAGACTGAAACCAAATAACTGTCTGTCGTACGTTATTGTAGGCAGAGATGTTGTTTTCTGTGTTGCGTGTATTATGACACAGAGAGATTATTCCAAAGCTCTGTCAAAACAAACATACAATTTATTTACTGGAATCACTTGCAAGGTTTTAGGGGTTTTTCCTTTTACTTTCCTTTAGCCTCGCTATCCTATATCAACCAATCCACTGCCTGCAGGCCTCAGTTTTAAATCCTTTTGTCTGTTTCTCTGTTTGTCAGGACAGAACCTTTCACTTACCCAGTTATACTCTAGCAGGAAAGGAAATATCTCTAGTGTGTTATAAAATTGCCATTACTGATGGAGGGCTTCAGGAGGTCACTGAAGCAATTATCCGAGAGTCGTTGTGGCTTTGCTCCAAGCAATGCCTGACCTCTCGATCTCAGCTGGACACCTGCCCGCCGCCCATCTTTTTCTTTTAAAATATGAGTGCTAACACGTCAGGAGGCCACGAGGTCTGCCAAGCTCTATGTCGTGTGTCTTATTCAGTACTCATATTCTCCTTCCTGCTTCCTTCGGCTGTCTGAACAACTCATAAGACTGCTGTTATGATTTGTATGTTTTGTGCCAGTCTTTATGGAGGTCACAACTCAGTAGCATCACTCCTGGCGGTGTTTTTGTCACTTTGCAGAGTTCAAAACTGGAAATGCAAGTGAGTAGGCACCAACGAGTTCCAGGCCTTTGGCACTGTTGGCAGCTGGCTTGCAGAGCAGGTATTCAAACATTATTTTGTCAAGATCAATGAGATGTCTGAATTCATTACTGTAAACAAAGAGCAATTATGCTCTTTACTTGGAGAGTCGGCTTTTACAGCAGACAATCAATCCAGGCACAATGGAGCTAGGAGCTCAGGACTACGCTATGAATTAGCATCAAGTGAAGGAAAAGCAGCTCTGCTGAAGCCAGTAGTTCAGTTGTTCTACATTTTAAAGTTGAGTGTTTATATGTTCAATTCCCCAAAATAAAATGAATCGTCTCAAGGTTATGCATGCAACCTTGAGTAGTTCCTCCAAGGAACGAGGTGCCGCGTAGACAAGACACTATGGGAACCCCTCCAGCGTGACGGCTCTGAATCGTGTTTAAAATCAGCCAGTGATGTCACTGGCATAAAGCATAAAGGCATGTGAAATGCTACCGGCTTCAGCTCCTTTTCATGCAGCTTGCTGGCAGGTGATGCCCAAAGTGTGGTTTCTAGACAGAACGTCCCGTTCCTTCGAGGAACTAGGGTTACATGGGGTTACAACTTTGAGACGTTCCTCAAGACACTATGGGAACGAAATGCCCATGCCCCCAGACTTTCAAATCCCTGTCTAGTATGTGTTTGTGCACCGTTAGGACGAGAGAACTGAAGACCCCGGAGTGGCTTGTATAATTGTAATTGTATAATTGAGTATGTGGATGCCTTAGAGTCGCAGAGGAGCCAGCGCTGCATCCACACACTTCAGAAACATACAGAGCTGTCCCTCATGAGAGCCCAGTGGCGAATCTCTCAGGCCTGCTACAGTCCTGGGCAGGGGACACTGAGAGTGGCGTTCGCTAGAGACGCCCATGCCATGTAACACCGGCAGGGTTATGTACTGCGGTGGACCCCGCTGTTTCCCGGAGGGGGCTGCCCTCTAAAGCCCTGAACCACTCATCTCAAGGCTTTTTTTTCTGTGGGGCATTTCTTTCTTGGAGGACAACCCTCAGGCCTTTCCTTGTTTTAGAAGGCCCCCCTAACAATTGATTGGCTGATTTTACACACGATTCAGAGCCGTCACACTATAAGAGTTCCCATATGGCACTTTTCATCTGCATAGTACTGTATGGCACAGTTCAGTACAGCTCACTTTTGTGGGGTTTTCCTCCCAAACCGAGCCAAACTGAACCAAACTGAGCCATGATGTGTCGTAACGAGCCGTTCCTCCTGAAGACCGTTATATATATAATAACTTTTTTGACCCTACAGTATATTTACTAATTAACGACAGACAGTGGGACAGTGGGTGTATATAAAGCAACAGTTACAAAATGCTAAGTTACAATATCCAAAAGCTAATGAGAGTTGTATTAATAATTATAATTACAAATAAGTTGGTTTATTTCTATGCAAAATCTTAATTCCTTTCCCTAAAAGAACACATCTATTGTGAATCTTATATGTTATACATAATTCTGTATAGTAAAGTATAAAATGCACAAAGCTGCTCTCTTTCCTGCTGTCAGATTCCTTACAGTATCCATTTTAAGAAAGAAACCTTTACTCCAGATGTAATAAAATTGCTTCCTTTCTGATCTCCATTCTTTGTATTAGAGAGTTCATAGGGGACACAGAGGTGTGATTTCTTCATTCGCTCCTTTCTTGCCACGGCAGCTTCAACAACATGCTTTCAGGAGCACTGTAGTCTGTGGAGGTCTGTGTTATGTGTCTCTTCTGAAGAGGAGCTTCCTCTATGAGCACCGGGTGCTACTGTGTCATGGAGAAGCTTATCCCCTCTGGCTAAGTGCCTGCTCAATTGTGAAAGTGGAAAATTGGGTGTGATGTGTTGTTTGGAAATCAAAGCAGTTGTGATGAAAGTGTCTGCTTTACTCTATTTTTTGTGTTCCTTCGCCACTAACACTGGCAAATTCTGCCAATTGTCTACAAAGTGTAAACTCTTGGCGTGAAGCACTGACTCACGGATTGCTGGCCTTTAGAAAAACATTGGCAGCAATAGATAGAGAGTTAAGTCTGTCATTGATGATTTTTGAAGAAGAAATTACAAAAACATGTGGAAGAGGCTACAGTCTTGGCTTCTTAGCTTTAGTGTTGCTAAAGGGGATTTAACTAATACAGAGCAAAGGGTCTGAATACTTATGACCATGTGATATTTAAACTTTTCTTTATTAATAAATCTGATAAAATGTCAACAATTCTGTGTTTTTCTGTCAATATGGGGTGCTGTGTGTACATTGAGGGAAAGAAAATCTAACTTAAACTTAAATGGCTGAAAAATTTAAGGGGGTCTGAATACTTTCCGTACCCTCCCTCTCTCTCCCTCTCTCTCTCTCTCTCTCTCTCTCTCTCTCTCTCTTTCTATACATATATATATATATATATATATAAATAGCATATAGAGTAGAAATCTGAAATAAAGTCATTTGTGTTCTTTTATGCACCCTAGTCCCTTCGAGGAAGGGTTACATTCCTTGAGACGATTCATTTTGAATACCCTATAAATACTATTTTTTACTTTTCTGTTGTTGTTCATTTAAACAATAGCACCATTTGATGTATAGTAACAGCCTAACACAGGTTTAGCCAATCATATTTATCTTCATTGTCTTAAATCCCCAGATCCCTCTTTGCATGCCTTTCTAACCAAACCACACTTTAGGAGCCTGAGAACTCAAGGCAGTGTATGAAGGAAGTTCTTAGCCGTGATTAAAAAGCTTAAAAGGTTCATTTAGCATTGCTAACAAGACTTCTCTTTGCTAGCTCCGAGCTATAGCATGGCCTTAGCCGTGCTAATGTACTGCGTCTAATTCAGATTAACAGCCAGGTGGACGAGGCCCAAGGAGGTCAGCACTGAAATTGGTTTCTTCCGAGGACTAAAGACAGCATGGGGATATTCCATATAGGTCAAAAAGTGACTTTCCAAAAGCACAAGGACTAAATCATTTGTTATGGTTTAACAAATGATGAGTGTTTGTGTCTGTGATTGGAAATAGTCTGACATTTATCTTAGATGATCTGAATTGTAAATGAGGTTTTGAATGTTTAATTCTTTTGTTCCTTTGGCACGTTTTGTTCTAAGACTGGTGGTGGCACAGTAAGAAGGTCAAAGATGGCATGTCTGGTACTGCTGTAGCCCACAGCAAATGACCTAATTAAAACACTTACAGTCAAACACTGCAACATTCATCTCTAATAAAATAGTCTGTTCTGTTCTGTGGTGCATTTTCAAAGTACATGGTGGGTTGGTGCTGGATTATTTGCATCGTTTAAATGAATACTAGTTCAAAGTGCATTAACTAATGTTAAAGATGGAACTTTGAAAGTTGAATATGTGCTACTAACAGGTACTAGATTAGCGTCCCTTCTTTAGCCTCACCCCACTTATGCAACATCTAGTCAGCATATGAATTACTTTTTAAGGATATTGTCCAGACCCCTCCAAGCCTTCGAATGGTCTTAAACAAGCAGTAGCCATTACACTTCGGAAGACGTGAAATTATCTGTGCATATTCGTAATAAAACATTCCTCACACGTCTCTCGGGGGGGTGTGAATAAAGACCCCCGTAGTGAATCTATGCGGTTTTGTATGATAAATATCCATATTTCAAACTCAATAAACACTTTTCTCTCACGTCTGCTGATTGTGGAAACCGTAGGATGTGTGTGAGCCTCTGCAGTTTCAAAGGAAATAATAATTTCCTAATTTAGCTAAGAAAAACTATTCTCCTCTTGGGATATCGAAATCCTACATTTATTCTTTACAAATCCTCGGTTGGTGCTTCTAATTCATGACATTTAGTTTTGCTCATCATTAAATCACGTCACACCAACGTGTCATTTCTACATCACAATTTTATTACATCACAATCTGCGTCCTTGAGCTAGAGCTAATCAAAGGCATTAGCCGTGTTTGTGATGTTCTGTCTGCTTTGAGCCAAGCACCACTCATGCATTTGCAAACAGGACCGTTTTACTAAAAAAAACTTTGACTTTACCACGATGACTCATAAAAAACACATCACTTCTCCCCTCACCCATAAACGACCCCGATGCCAATATAATCAGCATTTCTTTGTGTCAGCTGTCCACGTTTTACAAGAACACGGCCACTCTAAACGGTTGTCTATTTAAATCATTTCATAAAGCGTTCGTAAACCATTCACCCCTGATTTGTGCTGAGAGTGCTGTGTTAAAAAAAACACAACGCTGACTGCCCCCGAATAAGTGTTTGCACTTGGAAGATTGCAGAAGACGTTCGGTGCGTCAGGACATGGGTGGTTGTTGGCATGTTAAGTAGCTCACTAGCGCAGTCTATAAAAGCCAGGAGTGTGCAGCCCACCTGGAGAGAGGCCCAGTGCCCGAGGAGGAAGTCAAGGACATTTGAATTAGTCCAAGCCGCCAAGTGTGAGAGCACAGTTTGAAGCAGGCATCCACGTTGGCACAGAAATGGGTTGACTGATGCTGTGTCTACATACGAAATTGATTAAGCCAGGTGATTTTGCCCAGAAAAAGTGAAAGTAAGTAGGTTATGTAAGAAACTGATCTTAGTGAAAGTGAAGCACATGAGAACAACAGTCATCCAAAGGTTTCAAAAGATAATGTTAGATTCTTTACTGGGGTGGTAAGTTTTTGAAAAAAAGGCAGTTTAAAAATGTGTTTCCTGTGATTGCAAAGTGGAATTTCCAGCAGCTTTTTATCTGTATTCAGTGTTGTATGATCCTTCAAGGATGGTTTATTTATTTAAAAAATATATATACATATATATTTTAATCAATTTAATGCATCTTTACCGAATAAAAGTATTTTTCTAAAAAAAAAGTTTTAGTCATTTTGTTAAAGGCACAGCAGTGAAGAACAAAAAAAAAACATTTTATTATCATGGTCAGAGAGAAAATTAAAGAGTGAGGGGAATAACCTCTTGATAAAATTGCAGAACTGCACTTTTTTAATATGATGTAAATCTCTGAATGTGAATGGCTAAATTGTAGTAGTTTGTAAAACTGTGATTGTATTAGGCTTATCAAGCAGTGACCTTGTGAAGGAAGTGACTGTAAAGCTGTTTCCAAGGTCGGATTTCACTACTTCTTCAAAAACTGTACATGTATGTTTTTTATGTATAGTTTTGATGAATAGATCTATATTTCTTCATAGGCACTTAAATGGGAGTTTATACCTTATTCCGATTTCCATTTGTCATTCTGTGTCGTGTAAGACATGTAACCTCTTTTTGTATGTCTTCGTGGCAGATGTAGCTTAAATAACATTTGCTTTTTTGAGGGTGCTGAACCACATTTTTTTCATTGTGAAGTTGCTCTATTCTTAAAGATTAACATATTAAATTAATTGAAGAATGAAGAATGAGCAAGCTTGTACGTGAGGTTCAACTTTAAGATACTAGCATCGAGATCAATCCTTGCTCCCAGACGCATCCTCAATTATTTAGCACCTCCTTAGAAACCCTGCATGTATTATTCAAATGTATAGAATCTAAATTTAGTCTTGTCTATTGGGAATGACATGGCAGAGGAAGAAGGAACACAATACAACAACATGTCTGTGTCTGTGAGTGAGTGTATACCAGACTGAGCTCTTCAGAGGAGCACACCATGCCACTCTTATTCTCATTTCTCATTATTACTCATTTCTGCAAGATGTAAATTTTATGTGCTTATGACAGTAGTGTACTTCTGTGTTGAATACAGTATCTCATGAGTATCTCTGAAATTTCATCAGGCAATAGGGCTTGACATAAAAAATGGGTAAAAATTCGGCTGTGGCGAGTAGATTATTCTTTGGTATGACAATATATTTTTGTTGTAGTTTTCTCTAAAGGCATCTGATATAATTGCAAGGTAATATTACGCGCATAAAACTCCCATGAAAACCTAACATTCTGATACAACTTGTTTAGAACGTGCGCTAACGTCTCTGTTAGTAGTAATAACCTGCCGACGACATGTTTGACTCGTGCACAAACTGTTTTTTTAAGTCTGACATTTTAATACTATTTTATATTCTTACTTACAGTTGTTTTTTTATGTATTTATTTATTTGTGAGACTTTTTATCAGAATGGTCGAATTATTGATTAACTAGAATGAACTAGAATGAAGCTGTTCTCGACATCAAAAATTCATCACTTTTATATAAATCCGAAATCAAAATCGGTGCTAAACAGGGCATGGTATTAACACAATATTATACATTAAGCAACATTACACAACCAGGTC
Source organism: Enteromius afrohamiltoni (assembly GCA_034779775.1). NCBI lineage: Eukaryota > Metazoa > Chordata > Actinopteri > Cypriniformes > Cyprinidae > Enteromius > Enteromius afrohamiltoni. The sequence goes on from JAUYWG010000057.1 coordinate 20,922,393, forward strand.
AACCAAGTTCCCTGAAAACCACGATTGCAAATTTGACATTATAGCCTATACAAGACTTATCGAGCTGCATTTTTCTGTCCGAGGCCAGACAGCGTCCGACAGGCATTAAAATATTTATGTCCGAGCCCAATCCCAGCCCGACACAGTTAAAATCCTTTTTTTTTCTCATACTAATAACACATGCACTTTTTTTGAGTGGAAAGCCCGCTTTTATTAAGCAACTGTAGGAAGGCGTTCAGAAATGTCAACAGATGCGAGCATCAGCGCACACGGAGCAAAAAGCGCCGTTATAACACAGACGCACATTCAAGCTGATGTGACCGAACCCAAGCAACCTTTCTAAATATCTGTCCGAACTCGGCGCGGCCCGCTGGGTACCGTCGGGTATCAGTAAAATAAAATAGTCACTTGCTGTCACCTACTGGCGGTTTACTTTTCATAGTTTCATCTTTTTTTCCATGATTTCAT
>JAUYWG010000057.1:20948454-20959447 GCA_034779775.1 Enteromius afrohamiltoni
GTTTTCAGCATCATGAGCTAAAAATAGTTTTTTTAAACGTGAGATCCAAAATCCCTGCATTCCGTTCTAGTTTTTTGAGCGCAGTCCAGATGTTTTTGAACTCAAGCATGCAGTCTGTGTGAATGCCTCCCTAAAAATAACACAGTGTCTGCTGGACCTTAATCATCCTAATTATTCAGGTTTTCCTTAAGACGGACTACTCATTTAGACATGAAAGTTTATACATCCTAAATATCCAGAAATATTAGTTGTTAATTAAAATAGCAATTTCTTTAAATATATGTAGCAGATTTTTTTTTACATAGTGAAAAATTTAAAAGGTTAGCTCAGCCCAAAATGACAATTCTGTCATTAATTACTCACCCTCATGTCGTTCCAAACCTATAAGACCTTTGTTCATCTTCAGAACACATATAAGATACTTTTGTTGAAATCAAAGAGCCATCTGTCCCTCCGTAGACAGAAATACAACTGAAATGAAAATTCTATGTGACATCAGTGGATCAACAACAGTTTTGATAGGAGAATACTTTTTTGCGTGAAGAAAACAAAAATAACATCATGTACTCAGCCATTCTTCTCCTGACTTATGTCTTCCACCATTTTAGAGAATATTAATGTGTTACATAACTACAGATTATTTAAATCATGGGAGAAGAGTAAATTGTTATTTTTGTTTTATTTGCACAAAAAAGTATACTCGTAGCATCGCAAAAGTGAGGCTGAGCCACTGATGTCACGTGGACTGTTTTAAATAGGGATGTTTGCGTGTTTTGTCAGTAAGCACAATCCTGTAATCAGCGGTAAATGCCATCAGGTGCGTGATTTCACATTGAGCCGTATATACTACACACAGCCATTGTTCTCTGACAATCTGTGCAAATCCACGCTGATAATAAACATGGTTTTGTGCAGCTCGTCAGAGAACAACGGCTGTGTGTAGTATATACAGCTCAATGTGAAATCACGCACCTGATGGCATTTACCGCTGATTACATGACCGCCTTTACTGGCAAAACGTGCATTACAGATCCGCCGATCACGATCGGGACATCCCTAGTTTTAAACAATGTTTTTAGATCTGGATAACTTCAGTTGTATTGCTGTCTATTGAGGGACAGATGGCTCTATGATATCATGAAAAATATATGTATTTCTGTTCCGAAGATGCATGAAGGTCTTATGGGTTTGGAACGACATGAGGGTGAGTAATTAATGACAGAATTGTAATTTTGGGGTGAGCTAAAAAGTAAGCCAAAAGTGCAATGTGGTGCTGCGTGGTAACAATTTTTAGACCTTTAAATGAGTCTGAGTCACTCCAAAAGTTTTTGGAGGTTGCAACATTTGTTTCTTCTGTTGGGGTAATGAAATTCCTTTCATTTAACTTGAATGTCTATGAATTCCTAACTCATAACTTGAAAGTGACACAATTTCTAAATTCTGAATGTTGTCTTGATGCACAGGATAGACAAAAACTTTAAATCACTGAAAATGGCTGAAGCAGTAACAGTTGGCTTTCATAAACCTGTACCCGAGGTTTAGAACACAGTATTTTACTAAAGGCTGTGGTTCTATCAATTTACTCTATTGATAGAAACATGTACAGGTCTGCTTTGGCATTGTAAAAGCAGCATTTCTTTGCTTTGATGTACAATATATGCATCAGCAGATTTGATAAAAGAAATCAGATTGTGTGAAGGTTTTGTAGAACATTTGTATAGTTGGTTTCACTGACCTTTATTAGACTCACAGAATAACTGATCCATTTAAATGTATACCGTTTCTGCTCGACTAAATATTACCTACTACCTACTGTAATTGAGACGTATGAGGCCTTAGATTAAAATATGTGATGCAGCACTGAAATTAGGTGATGCGGGAAATCTGCTGAGAAAATGAAAAAATGTTTGATTACTTTTCTATATACTGGCATGCAATTTAGGGGTGTGACCCTGTCCAGCCAGTCGCTGTTCAGCTTTCTCATGCAGTTTGTGTTGCGTACTCAGTATAGTTTTCTTGAAAGTCATCTAAGGACTGTCCTTCTAGATTAAGGTTAATCTGTACCTGTTTAGTGCTAATATTAGAAGCTAAATGTGGAAGATAAGTGCCACTAGTACATTTTCATGTCTGTTCTGTACTTTTCCCACAGCAATTTGAAGTGTTTACTGTAATAAATCTGATTTATTCTTAGCAGTCATGTGGCCAGAGTTCTGCTCTCTTTCACATCCATCAAAAAGATATCTCCTCAAGAAGATAGCCCACCTCAAGAGGTGGTGCTGGTCAATCAGAAAACATGTCAAAGTTAATACAGGATGCCAGCGTGTGACATGGCAGGCTGAAAATCAGACTCTCCATCCATACTGAGAGGATTGTTCATGCATGCGGTGGGTGCTGAGTGCCGGTATTGTGCTAGCTGTACGGTCGGCCATTAGCAGCAGGCTGACAGGTGTAAAAAGAACCGGTGGGTGGCCCCCGAGGGAGTGCTAGCACTGCTGTCACCAGTTGGTGCCACGTAGTCAGGTAAGGGCTCTCATGGGAGTGCCAGATCTCATTAGGATCCCAAAGTAAACTCGAAGCACACCAGGCTCTCAGATTCTCACCTGCTGCGAGCTCAAGATGCCACACAATCAGCCACGAGAGCCCTTCTCTCAACATGAGCATTGTTAGTGCTGTTTACCAAAGCCATCCTTCGCATTAGTCAGGTGCATCATTTAAAAATGACTCCAGCAGGGATGCGCATGCGCATGCGCAGCAGACGGTGATGGCTGTTTAGTGGTACGGCGCTCTGCTTCAGATTTCCTTTTGCTTATAAAATACACCTACGAACTTTTGAGATTTTAAGTCATCGTTTTGGTTGAGAGATGTCAGAGATGGCATTTGAATTGCTCAGATGTCAGAGAATTGCCACACTCCCCTTCCAAAAAACAACCTTAAGATGATGAACGTCTTTTTGATGCCATTGCCGAGATGCTCAAAAAAATTGTGCAATAAAATTAAGTATGCCGGTGATCGTTCGGGGGGGGAATCTCAATGATCTCTACATTTCTTAACTCCCTGGAAAAAGAGGTCAAAATTATCGAGTACAGATTGGATTATATGCAAACCACAGTGCACAACGTTAAAAAAGATTCCATGGCTACCACGTCGTGTTTGGAAGACCTGCAGGAGAAGCTATGGCTTTATGAGGACATAGCAAGACAAAATAATCTAAGGCTGGTGGGCTTACCTGAAGGAGCTGAAGGCGGTAATGCAATTCAGATCCAGATCCTAAGTGGTTGCCGGCCTTACAAGGGATGGTGATTGAGATTGAACATCGCCTGTATGTGAACGAAGATTCCACCAGGAAGAAAGCACGCACTTTGATTTTCAAGCTTCTCAGGTACAACACCAGGCAAGTGATCCTGAAGGAATCCAGAAATTCTCCATCCCTAAGCCACGAAGAAATAAAGTTGTGGTTCTTTCCTGATTTCAGCAAGGGCGTGACTCAAAAATGCCTCTATTGTGCTTCCATATTTCAAGTAGGGATTTAAGTTTCTATTACTGATATGGACATTTCAACAAGCGAGATACTGATTTTTCCAAACATTTCGAACGCATGGCCTCGAATACTTTTATTTTCCAGGCAGGTAAGAGAGCGATTTATTTTTTTTTTTCTTCTCCTCTCTCTCTTCGGGCTGCCATTTATATTTTGTTCTTTTTTTATCACTACATTGTTAATAACAGGGTTTGCTTTTTCTGATTACATTGTCAATCTGGTGGTTTTCTTGGGTGACATTTTTGGGTACATGCAAGTTTACTATGAGTTCATCTGTTTCAAGAATTTAGCTCATGCCGAACTGTTATGAAGGATATCAACGTGATATCATGGAATGTCAATGGCTTGAATTCTCAGTTAAAGCAGAACTAAATGCATTTTACATTGTAAAAGAGCCGATATAGCTCTTATACAACAATCCCACTTTATAGAATAGAAGATTTCCATTTATAATCAGAGAAACTTGGGATGATGAACTTGGGTGGATTGTATATGTTTCGGGATCATGGAATAATGGGAAAATTGTTTTTGTTTCAATCTATGCTCCAAATAAATTAATTTAATGCTTACCAAGATCCTTGGTAAGAGTTGTGGTGACTACAACCTGGTGGTGGGTACAGATGCTAATGCAGTCGTCAATCCTTCTATCGATAAGTCTCTCTCCATGGTATATAATGATCAGGCTTTACAGGCATCAAATGATTTTATTATGGATAATGACTTGTGATATTTGGAGGATGAAGAAGAAAATTGTAGGGACTACACTTTTTATTCTTTCTGACATAAGACTTTTACAAGAATAGATTATATTCTAATATCAAATATCTTATTCAGAGTGTAAACAACATTGGTATTCATCCCATGTTTATTTCAGACCATTCGGCAGTAATTTGTCTCCCCCTACGAGATTTCAAAGGACAAAAAGGTGGTGCTTCAATACGACTCTTATTGAAAGATGATTTTATGAAACGGCTACGGGATAGTCTGACTGTGTTCTAGGGGTGGACGGTAGGACGATTTTTGATCATGGACGATAAATATTTCTCCACGATCTGCTTTATAAGAAATATCGTAGTATAGTGCTCTTTTATCATCTGTCTCAATATGCTGTCCAACGCGACACACATTCACATCAGTGTTAACTCTGTGGTTGAATTACACTCATCGGACTACCTCTGTAATTTGCAAAATAGTTTTAAAAAAACAACTTGAAAAAGAATCGGGATAAAAATTGTGATTTTCCCAGAAAAAATCGTGATATGATATTTTTTCATATCGCCCTCCGCTACTGTGTTCCTCTCAGAGAACTCCAGCTCAGCTGCTAATCCACAGATTTTATGGGAAACAACAAATGATTTCTGAGAGGGACCTGTATTTCATTTGCCTCCTATGAAAATAAATCTAAAACTAAAGAATTAAATCGTCTGGAGGACCAAATTGAAATAATGGAGAAATATTTAAAAGAAACTTTTTCAGAACAGAAGAGAAGAACTTTAGGATATTTAAAATCTGATTGTAAGGAGTCTGTTACTAAGAAAGGCAAAATTATTATTTTAATGGAGAACGACCAACTAAATTACTGGCTTTAATGCTGAAACATAATGCAATGTTGTCAATAACAGCCTTTAAGAATAGCATGGGTGACCTGCATATTGCTCCGGATGAGGTGAATGGTACATTCAATAACTTTTACGAGCTTCTTTACAGTTCTGAGGTGGGGGTGAAGAATTAACAAAGTATTGAATTTACCTTGCCTAAGTGATGAGCAACGGAATTATTTAGATTCTCCAATTGAATTAAGTGAATTAAAAGAAGCTCTAGAGTCAGTGAATAAAGGCTTGCTTGGTCCACCCCTTCTCAGCTCCTTAAATTTTGCAATACATGCAGGTTGTTTCCACAGAGATCAGAATACTGCCCTTATCTACCTGACTTTGAAAACAGGGAAGGACCCTCTCAGTTGCTAGTTATAGAACGATTTCATAAATCTGTACAGACACTGAGGTTTATGCAAAAGTTCTAGCCCACCGTTTAGATCAAATTGCTGGTTCCATAATTTCTTATGATCAGACAGGATTTCTTAAGGGTCCCTCAGCTATGGATAATGTCAGACGCCTTTTGAATATTATAGACAGGTCCAGTCTGATGGATGATCAAAGTGCTATTATCAGAATTTTTTAGCCAGAATTAAGCTGGCTTTGTTTTATAATAAATAAACAATCACAAAAAAATGTATAATTGCTCCAGCGGTGCCCCCAAACTAGTACAAGCCTATTTTTGCTGAAGTTAGGTAAAGTACAGCTGTGTCCTTATACATTCTGCATTTAGTGCATAAAGTTGAAAGGTTTATTTTGTTGTCCACCATAGTTTAATAGCTCCTCTCCATAGTCTCCTAATTTTACAGAAATCTCTTGACTAGTCCCTTTTTGGTTGCTTGAGCATAGAAATATAGGAGGGTGGAGAGTAGATTATGTCTCGCAATGGAAACGCTCAGTAATCCTGCCCTCTCAGAGGAGGGGGGAGCGAAAGAAGATGGGTGGGGAACCAGAAGCAATCCTCTCACACGGGAGGTGCTGATAGTCATAGTCCCGCAGCTGTAGGGCTACACCAAAGCCCTGTTACGTGAACAATGAGAATGAAATGGATCTCACTGATCCATGAGATCCCTTAACTCCCTCTAGGAGACTGAGAAAGGTCATTCAATACAGATCCATTTATCAACAAATCATACCGCATTCAACCTGTGCAAACTAGCCCCTAGGGTTCGTTCCGACCTGCTGAGTCCCCTTCAATCACGTATTACCATACATCAGTGATTGTTTGAGAAGGTGACGTTGCTCATTGACTTGGAAGTACCTCAGGTACAATGCTGCTTGTACAGTGGCTATTTGAGTTGCTTGTGTACACAGATCATTTGCACTTCCTGCTTGCTTCTGCCCTCGCTTGTAATCACTGATTAAAACCCATGATTTCCAAGAACACTAAATCACGCTCCACACGTCACAGTTTTCAAACAGGGTGGATTACATATTTAACTGCACTTAGAGCCATGCAAAGGCTTACCACTGCATTAATGCTGCGGCCTTTAACATCTTTGCATATTTTTTGTTTTTAAGGTTCATGTGGGTCGGGCACACTTGGTGTGTCCCATCACAGAGTGCAGTGGTTTCTTGGAGGAAAGTTTGGTGGTTTCGCACCTGTCCAGTGAAGAGCTGGCAAAATATAAGTACTTCTTGGAGCTGAGCAGACTGGACTCCAGCACAAAACCGTGTCCCCAGTGCAGCCTCTTTACTTCCTTGAAGGGTGGTAGCCAACAGACGGCCACCAAGAGTGAACATAAGTATAAGGTCTGGATTTTCGCTTGTTGTCCATTCTATAGTTACGATGTCGAATGATGTGTCTGAACTATGAATCAGAATGACTTTGCTTGCCAAAAAGGCTTACTTGAGTAAGCAAACTGTCTGACTGTCTCTTCAAATATTCCTCACAGATTCAGTGCACAAAGTGCCAGTTTGTCTGGTGTTTTAAATGCCACGCGCCCTGGCACGAAGGCCTGAAGTGTCGAGACTACAGGAAAGGAGACAAGCTGTTGCGTCACTGGGCCAGCGTCATTGAACACGGCCAGAGGAACGCTCAGAAGTGTCCACGTTGCAGGGTAAAGAACATGCTCTACAAAAAAGGCACTGTATGGGTAGTGAAAATTAGAATTTTGTTCATGTTTTGACTCGGAAACGTTATTACTTTATCTACGTAAATTTTTTTATTAAAGGGTTAGTTAACCCATAAATGACCATTCTAATTCTAATCATTGATTACTCACACTCATGTTGTTCCAATATCATAAGGCACACAATTTCTTTTATTTTATTTTATTTTTTTATTAAATCTGAGATTTTTATGATCCTGCTTAAAGGACCATGCCAAGTCATTTTCAAAACTAGAGTTTTTGAATACATTCAGCCGATCTCTGGGTCTGGCAGTAGCACATTTAGTTGTAGCTTAGCATAGATCATTGAATCTTAAACTGACAGAGTTTCTAGGCTAATATAACTAGGTACTATACTCTCATTCAGGTGTAATAATCAAGGAATAAATGCTGGGGACTATTTTCAAGCGCTGCGTAATATCATTGCGCCTGCTGCACTCATGGTACGGCAGCAAAGTTCCTTGATTATTACTCAGGAATGAGAGTATAGTTCCTAGTTATATAAGCCTAGAAAACTTATAATTTTCTGCAGGTCTTGGTACATAATGCAATTATAGATGTCAAGTTTTAAATAGAACAATTTTAAAGCTCTTTGCTCATTTTTGAGCTTGATGCTAACGGTCAAGATTCGTTGAATTAGATTCAATGATCTATGCTAAGCTACAGTTCAAAGTGCTCCTGCCAGACCCGGAGATCGGCTGAATGAATTAAAAAATGGTAAAACTCAACTGTTTAACTTTAGGAGAGTTGAAAAAAGAGGCTATTTTCAAAAAAGGTTGTGTGTTTCCTCAAATAGCAACAGACCTACCACATTCAAAATAAAATGTAGTAAGGACATTACTAAAATAGTCCATGTTGACATCAGTAGTTCAAAGTAATTTTATGTAATTTTATAAAATACACCTTTATTCAAAAATAATAATTCTTTACCAATTCAACAATCTCTTTTCTGAAATCAAAGTTTGTTGTAACATTATAAATGTCCTTACTGTAATTTTTATGCATCCTTTCTGAATCCATATTCATTTAATACTAGCAAAAACAAGCTTTCTTAATTTTAATTAACTATTAGTCAGAGAGAGGTGGAAAACTCATTTGTCAGAGCCCCATATAAAATTAGGCAGTCTAATGGATAGGGAGTTGGACTTGTAACCCAAAGGTCATGAGTTCAAGTCCCAGGTCCGGTAGGGATTGTGGGTGGGGTTAGTGAATAACCAAGAGATCAACGAGTTCTACAAGGTGTTGCTGTTTTCCATCCAGACGCATACATTCATGGTGCTGTGGGACACATCAGAACATGAGTGTTTGGCATAGTGCACATACCTGAACCAGATACCTAAGGGCTTAGCAAACATCTTTCCGTTTAGAACCTTCCCTTTGTGAACAAGTTTCTCAACCCATAATACTGAGAAGTGTATTATTTGATGGAATAATTGCAGTGTAATCATTTAAAATTATCATTTTGTGAGCTCTAGGCTTTCACTAATTGAACATGTCATTTGCTGGCCAAGATTCAAGAAAATGTGCTCCAAGAGCTCAAACGTCTGATTAGAAAGTAAAAAAAAAAAAATGTTTCTTCTCCATACCAACAGATCCACATTCAAAGAACTGAGGGCTGCGATCACATGACCTGCACGCAGTGCAACACTAACTTCTGTTATCGTTGTGGGGAGAAATACAGACATCTGCGCTTCTTTGGGGATCACACCTCCAACCTGAGCGTGTTTGGATGCAAGTACCGCTACCTGCCTGAGAAACCCCATCTGCGCCGGCTGGTCCGAGGCTCTGTTTGTAGTAAGTTTGCATAAGCATAAACTTGATTTATTTAAGTTCTTTTGGAGTACAAGGGGTTACTTTGAAAACATAATATTGGTTTATCTTGAGATTTCTTGTCAATTTGTGCCTTTAGATGCTATGCATACAGCTTGTTTTCAGTATACAAGTATTTGACTGTATCAGTGTTTCATACTTGACTCAGTCAGATTTGAAAATGATCATTCTTTAACTGTACATGTTTTAGATACAACTAGCTAGCAGTTACTAGTCACTGGGGTATATTAACAATATTAGCAATAGCCAAAAATACATTTTATGGGTCAAAATTCTATCTTTTCTAGATATAGATATTTTGTAAATTTCCTACTGTAAATATATCAAATTGATTAGTAATATGAATTGATAAGAATGTCACTTTCTCAGTTTTTTACAAAAATAAACCTAAAAGAGAAGTTTACACTATTTCTGACCATGCTAGTTTAGTTAACTCCCTGATAACGCCAGTTTGTAATAGCACAGAGATATGGGCGACTCTTTGATCTGCTTTTAGTTTGCATATCTGTGTATACTTAACATGAGCCCTGTGTTTGTGTGGTGTCCTCAGGCTAGTGCAACGATCCGTACTATAATACCCAACCATCCATACATCACAAACACAAGTGTTTGGTCTACAGAGGTCACAGGGTTCGCTTTAACCAACTGATTTACTGAGAAAGACAAATGCACTCCATCCATTTCTCTTTAGTCCAGGAGTAGATAAGATTTCTAAATGTGTTTGTCTTTGTGAGCCTGAATGCTGTTATGTTGCTGGATTCACAGTGAGTAAAGTGCTGGTGGCTCCAGTGGTCATTGTCCTGGTGGTGGTTGTTGGAGCTCTGGCTTTGGTCATAGGTAAGGATTATGTTACACTTCCTGTCAGCCTGTCAGCAACATCCCGGCACTGTATTTTATTTCAGTTGAAAAAGAAAGATTATGTACTTAAATGTAAACTCATTTTAACATTTTCATAACAATTTAGTCCTTTTTTAGTGTGGGTTTTCAGTATATAACAGTACTGAGATAAATATATTAACAAAATATTTTAACAAAACACGTTTTAGTTAGAATTATTCTGTTCCCAAATATATCAGTATACCATACAAAAGGAATTCCAATAGTATATCAATACTTCAGCTTCCACAGAACTTCTAAACATAAATATATATGTAATATGCTCTGGTCCCCTCTCCCTGCTTACCGGGGTGATAAGATACACAGCAGACTGCTGGATCTCGATGGCTGGATGTCTAAGTGGCATAGCATAGCATAGGTTTCATAGACAGTTTGTGGGGCAGATCTGACCTGTTGAAAAGAGACAGTCTTCATCCCTCCTGGGGTGGTGCCGCTCTTCTCTCTAGAAATATGGCAAATAGTCTTAGATCTCATACTTGACTAACTGGGGCCCAGGTCAGGAAGCAGACAAACTGGCTAAACCGACCGTCTGCTAGCCGGCTCACGTCACTGCAGTCAGTTAATGCTCAGCACAAAAAGACTCTTTCACCTAGATATTACACTATAGAGACATAGATGCACTATGTGTCTGTTCCTCGAACTAAAAAAAATACAGAAAACGTCCAAACCAAATTAAGATTAGCAATTTAATTGATGTTCAAAAAATAAAGAAACAAATGATTAAGCTTGGCTTACGGAATATCAGGTCTCTTTCTACTAAATCACTTTTTGTAAATGATTTGATCAATGATCATAACCTACTGTAGATTTGCTCTGTTTGACAGAAGCGTGGCTAAAACCAGATGAATACATTACTTTAAATGAGTCTACACCCCAAGATTACAGCTATGTGCATTAGTTAAATAAAGATATTTAAGCAACTTTTACAAAACTGCCTTATAAGAAAATCTCACAGGTGTGCATCTTAACACAGAACAATGACACTGACATGTTTTAAGATATGTCAGAGCAAGATATTTTCATTTTGA
>JAUYWG010000057.1:20959547-20980067 GCA_034779775.1 Enteromius afrohamiltoni
GCCATATCCACACCATTGCATTCAGTTTTTATTCACAATTTGTTTAGTGTCCCAACTTTTTTGGAATCCGGTTTGTATTAAACTCTTCAGTTTCATATTTTCATCCTAAAGCCTTTGTTTTGGCAGAATACTGGGGAAACACTGTAAACTTTTATGCACAGAAAGTATGCACATTCCAAAATTGTAGCCTTTGTTTTCATGATAAACACTAAGCTGTATTGCCTTTTCAGTTTTATTTCGATTATGTGTGCAGCCTCATATTTATTTTAATTTTACATTTGGTTTAATAGCTTTATATTAAATAAGAGCATCTGTTTTTATGCTGTTCTGCCAGATACAAAAAGACGTCTGAGACACTGACCACGGCAGGACAGCGGACCTCAGCGGCCTTCAGTAACCTGGGCAATGTCATCACCAGGAAATTCGGTGATATGAGGTAAACTGTCACTTCCTCCTCTGCCTCTTTCTGCTATCTGTTATTTCATGTTTCTCTTCTGCAGGAATCCCCCACAAATGCATAGTACACACTGTGATTGTTGCTCAGTGAAATGGTAGTTGTCTTGAGGCATTTACTTTGGCCAGTCTGTTTGAGTGGCATGTTTGTGTTATGTAAGCCTCATTTAAGCAGCTTTCAGTGGGCCAGATTGGGGCAGGTCCAGCTGGCATAAGAATAAGCTTTGGATGGCATGAAGAATTTACCAGCTCCTCTTCACAGGCTCCTAGATGGTTGAGACACTCTTTGACAACAGATGCATTCAGTTCAGAAGAATTGTAAGAGAGAAGTGTCCACATCTACAGCAGGGTGATAAAAGATTGACTGTTGACAGTTTGTTATAAATAATAAAGATTATGCTTATTATACAGATGGAAGTCACTGCAAGTCACTGCTCCTTTTTGCAGTAGAAAAATAGAACTAAATGTATTTATAAAATATTATTATTTTGGTAAGCAAAGTTTTTTGCGTACTTTAGATTAGATCCACTATATCTAATTTACGTTTATATATATATATCACACAGGTCAGAAATATAGATTGATAAGTGACTAAATATGTAATGTACATGATGTAATAGAATTTGCAAAAGGTGTTAGGATAGACATTATGTTTGTAAGACGATGTTTTTTTTTTTTTCAACAATTAATTGTAAAGAATTATCAAAATCATTGCATGATGCCCAGTTCTAATTTGCCACTCACTCCTGCATTTGCTTTAGCTACCTGCTGCAAAATATTTATTGTAATTGAACATTTCTGTAGATCCAACACCTCATTACCTCATTTTACTTCAGCATGTTTGGCCTTCAGATACTGTATCCTAGGAGGTATGTGTGTTTGGTTGCCAGTGTGTGACACCATCTCTCTGCATGTTCATGGGAGTTTTCTACTTCACGTTTGCAGTGACATTTCCAAAAAACAATGTTTAGCTTTGCATGATTATTGGCTCGTAGCTATACCAGCATATTGCATGATTACAGTCCATGCTGTAAATGGAGTTAATATAAAAATAATGCTTACTGAGTCCATCAGTACTTCAAAAAGTGTCAAAATTCACATTTTTGTTGATACATATTCTGCACAGTTTCTTTCCGGGTGTGCTGTGTTCAGCCTGTTGCATCAGGCTTAACAATTATTGGAAATGGTTAAAGTTCATTAGCTAATTTAACTGCCAGTATACAGCGGTGCTGAAAGTCACACTTACAATGTGTGTAGGCTCATTTTTAAAGCTGATTGTACAAGGTTTCATGTGACAGAACAATTGTTTAAAATGAAGACTGTAAGTGTTTTTACTGTAAACTTAAACTAAATTCAGGCATCTAGTAAAAAATAAACTTGGATTATAGCCAAGTCAAAAAAGAATTATTTCGTTTAATATTTTTCCTATTTTTAATTATGTGTACAAACAACTATAATTGTTTTATAATTGTATTATAATTCTAAAAAATTGGTTTTTTTTATCATTTAAAATCATGGTTTGAAATCATTTTGATTTATTGTTATGGTTTAATGTGAGTGAAAGTTTTACCTTCATTAACTTGATAACTGCATGAATTTTATATGTCCTCAAATATGTTTTTAGACTCATTTAACTAGAATGTTGTTGTATGACCTATAATCTGTCAGCAAAAAAATAATGTATAATGTTCTCTCCCTGTCTCTGATGCACACCAAAGGTCATATTCTCTTGGGTAAGATATTGTGTTTATAGTTCTTAGAGATTAGCAATAGCTGCTAGCAATAGCTTTTAGCATCTGCATTATAAATAAGAACAGTGATGGTGCTGAAACTAAATCTGACTTACTCAGACGCACTGTTTCCATTAATAATCAATACGGGTGTGAAAGGGTGTTCTGGTATCTGAGCAGCTAATATGAATATTTCAATACTATTTCAATGAACGTCAGTCTTACATCGATTCTGAGAAAAACAAAATATTCATTTGATAATATAATTTTTCAGAGTGTGCAGTCGCATTATAAGCAGGCTTTTTTTTTTTTTTTTTCAGCAATTCATTTTCCAATTCATTTTCAAAATCCATGTTAAAGTCGAAGTAACAGTCATCGCTCTGTCTCCCACATGGACTACATGCATCTATTTAATATAAAACTGGTTTCCGCATGTGTTGCTTTTTATTGAACTATTTATGTGTTTACAAGTAATGCATGTAATATTCTTGTTATGATAGATGGTTTGTGAGAGAAAAAAGCAAAAACTGCATTATCCCACCTACTTTGAACAGCGTTTTTTATCAGGTGTCAGTTTAGTTCTCACTATGGATAAAAAACGAGAAGTGCAAAATGATCACAGTTCTGTACTGCATTGTTCAGTGGAAACTCACCAGCTTGTACGGTACCATCTAAAAAATCAGCTCTGCATCGCAGGAAAAAAATACATTTTAAAATGTATTCACATATAAAACATTTATTTGAATTTGTAATAATATAATACACTTAACTTTACACTTCAATTTTCAGATGCAGCACTGGTGTGCAGATTTCTTAAAAAAAAAAAAAAAAAAAAACCTGTGTCGGTGTCGTGAAATTTACTGCTGCAGGCTACGCTTACATAAAACTAAACCTTTTAATTAGTAGCAATGTATTATTTGCAATGTATCTGTTTGTCCATGATAATGATCAAACCTCTCTCTTGCTTGGCCATGCTTTCATGGGACAGCTATTCTATACGGCATTCAATGAGCATGCCTACAATGAGGTAAACGTTTGTGACAGCTTGCTTTGCATGTTTGTTTTATTATTGCATTTAAAACTATTTTAGAGGATAGCCAAAAAGCATAAAAATGCATGTGACAGTAGCACATGTGCATATAAAACTGTACACTACAGGCTAAGTCTTGATGTGTCAGATATATAAACACTGGTTTTGTTGCATTTTAAAAAACTGTAAATAATGGTTATCCTTGCATGCTCTTTCATTACACTAAAACAACTTGGAGAGGATATTAGGACTGCTGTTGAACGAACCAGTTGAGGTTTACTGTCTAGATCAGGTAAATAAAACTAAACTGTATTTTTTTTTTTTTTTTACAGGAACTCGCCTAGTTTCAAGTCCTTTGAGGAGAAAGTCGAAAGCACAGTTTCAAACATTAAGGTAAGCCAATGACCCTTATTTGTGGTCAAACATGCAAACTGTAGCTTGGCTGGGCCCTTAGTTTAGTGCTGTTAATAATTGATCAGCTTATCATTAGGAATTTTTAACTTCACTATCCTGAATGTCAACATAATGTCATGAGAGTTTTGTGTTGTGAGCAGTCAAAGGTTGGAGGAACGGGAGGTGCGGGCAGTTTTGAAGAGGTACTGTCTTCAGCTGCCCAAGCCAGCGCCCAGGACACCCCTACTAATAATGTGACCGACAACAATGAGCGCTAAGGGTTTCAGTGGTCTACCAGTTGGAACTCTGATGACCCCTAGTGGTTAGGAGACCAGAGTGAAAATTGCACCTGGGGTCTAAAACACGGTAATACATGCCTTTCAGATGCGTGTTTGTGGATTATCTGTGCACGGGAGGAAAACAACCAAGTGGAGCCTGTTTATTCTTTAAGTTCTTTTCGAAATATGTATATTTTTCGATGATATTGTCTTTGATGTAGTCTTGCGTTACTTTATTATTATTTATACTAAACTAAACTGTAACAAAGCACGATACATTTCCAGGACCAAAAAGAATGGCTGCGTATGCAATCCTAAGACAAGTACTTGAAAGAATGTTTAACAAAATAGATGTTAGACTTTGTTTTCCTGTCATAAATGCATTAATGCACCTATTATTGTTAACTAGAGCATATGTTTGTTGATAACAGATACAAACAGCAAATTAAAAAAATGAGGATTTACCTTTTACTGCAATTTTTTAGCTCATCTGATATGTCTGATGTATTGGATTATAATCGTCACTGACCAAAAATGTATAGCATCATATACTGTTGTTTCTTTACTTTATACATATGTGTGAAATTTGTTGCAGCTTTACATATTTAACATTGACAATGAAGTCAGATGTTGTTTTAAGAAATCTTTCTTTAAGTTCATATTCTGTGTTGAGCTGCCGTTCATTAATATTGTTAGTCATTAAACGTTTTTTTTTTGCAAAGTCACAAAGTCCCGTCTCATCAGTCATGAAACTAAGGTAAACTGAACCGTAATCAGAAACCATTGCTAAACATTAATTTTACTGTTGGCAGTTAAAGGGTAAAACCTGGCAGAGTCGTTGCAAAAGTGTTTGCAATAGATGTTTTGATCTTTGAGTTGTTTATAAAATTATTTTTGTGGCTAAATGATTTCCTTTCTAGCACTGTTGTAACTCAAAATTTTACAGAAGTGAATATGTATACATTACAAAAGCATTTTGAAAGTTTTATTGCAGAATGAGTTTCCAATCCATTTCCATGTGTTCAGCAAAGTAAAATCAGTTTCAGTGATATCAAATATTATTTTTATTGAAACATCAATTACTGGAAGGCAGTAAATGCTGATACAAAACAAAGAAAAACTACTTCTGAACATTAAAAAGTGTCACATTTCCATTTGGTTTAACTTTAAAAAAAAAAAAATTGTGTCCTGCAGAGCATTCAAACAAACAGGACACAACCCTTAAACAACTGCAAACCATGCTTCTGTGCAATTAAATAAGATTAAAATAAAACGCAGCCAGACTGGACAAAATAAACACTCTTGTGTACAGATGTGTGGAGGTAGCTTCGTAGCCTGAGAGGAACGGAGATCATGGTGTTGTTAGGGTTTGAGGGTTTGTGTCAGTGGTCTTCTCTGTATCATTATCTCCTTTGGCAGCGATGTGTCGAGCTCTCTCCTCATTTAAACTCTTCACCAGACCCAACACCTCGGGATGATGGAACCTGCCTGTGATCAGAGGACATAACAGCCAAAATAGAAAGCTATTCAACTGAATCATTATCTGCAATCAAATTGCATTTTCAAAAACATGCAGTTAAAGACATGGCTCACCCCAAAATTAATTAATTAAAACTTGGTGTTTACAAGAAACAAATCAGTAAGGTGTTTCTAACAATGCTTCTTCCAGTGGTCCATGCCCTATTTGCCCAACCCTGCTCCAACTCAATCAAACTAATCACATGTTTTTAGGATCGCTTGAAAATCAAAGGCATGTGTGTTTGATTAGAGTTGGAGCTCAACTCTGCAGGACAGTCGATCGCCGGAAGCAAGGTTGGGCACCCTTGCCCTATTGTCTTATTTAAAATCCAGTGACAGGTTTTGCTTAGAACTGGACTTTTTTTAATGATGACTTTTTCACTAAATAAAGCAATATATATCTTAAGAGTGGACAGGAGTGGTGTGGATTACTTATGGATTATTGTAATGTTTTTACCAGCTGTCTGGACTCAATTAGACGGCACCCATTCACAGCAGAAAATATATAGTTGAACAATTGATATAAGAATGTCAATATAAATTCTGATTAAGAAATGAACCGATTTACATCATGAATGGCTTTAGGGCGAGTACACCATCAGCAAATGTATTTGTGGGTGAACTGTTTCTTTAAGTGGGTGTAGCAGTAGTGAGACAGACACATTTCTTTATGGTAGTGAACAGCCACTGTTGAGCACTGCACATACAATTGACTTTTTATGGTAACAGTGATCTCTTAGAATTCGTTATCTATTTAGATCCTGAGCTGTTAGAAGTTAGATATGTGTATGTTTGAGAAAGATCATACCTTCAGTGGAGGTGAAGAACTCCTGCAGTCTTCCAGGTTTCCCCTCTATCTCCTCATACTCATGAGCTTGCATTATCATCTCCAGCTGGTCAAACTCCTTCACAAGTTTGGCTTCTGGACTGGACTGAGTCTCATACTCCTTTGAATGACGTAATCCAGTTATTCCGAACCAACAAAAAAAGAGGAACACGAACTTGGTCCAGTTGTTTAGTTTTGATCGACTTACCTCCCACAAGCTGTAAATCTCTTTCCGTAAGCCATCATCTAACAGACCTGTGATGTGCACCATCGCTTCCTAAAGATAAAGATTATCAATGTTTGACAAAATATTTTAAACGTAAAGATGATCTTAAAACCATCATACCTTTTCCCTTCTGTGCTTCTCTGCTTTGCTAACATTGTCTGCTGGAGCAATATCTCCCACGATGCACTCAGCCAAGTCATGAACTAAAGCCAGCTTCATGCATCTGTGGAGACATTTTAGAATAAAATTTAGAATAAAAACATCTTCTAATACTGTAAAGACATTTACACATGTCAAGTCACTTTTATTTAAATGGCACTACAATACATATTGTAGCAAAGCACTGAACATTATCAAGTAAGAGAACAGAGTGATGGTAATGTACAATGACGGGAATTAAACTATTTATCAAATGCAGAGATGGTCTCTGTAATCAAAACGACGGTTATCAATAGAAATCAGGTGTCACCAACTAAGCAAGCCAGAGGCGACAGCGGCAAGGAACCCATTCATGAGAGAACGGGGGAAAAAAACCTTGGGAGAACCAGGCTTACATGTTGTACCATTAACATTGTTGTAGAAAGCTAATTAAAAGGGTTTAAGCATTAATCTAAATGGGTATTTAAGAAAAAAAGACTAGTGTGTTACGGTATGTATAAACAAGGATGAATGAGTCAAAATGTGCACAAGTGTGAACAGATGAACCGCTAATCCGAATCAATCTCAATGAATTTGCCAAGTATGAATGCTTAAACGAATCGAATCCTCTCTAAGCCCCGCCTTATAATCGCTTCTGACCAATCCTACGTTAGCAACTGTTGTCAGACAACTTTTTCTAGCTTAACATTACATTAAGGAGCTGCGTTTTTTAAAAGTACATTTATACGCAGTTTTATCGAAATACGTCATTGTTGCTGTGTTGGTAACACAAAAAACCTCAAGAAGATATAGGAAATAGGAGTTGTTGGGTTTTTTTCTGTTTCCAAGCGCTCCACTGAGAGGCTCATTCTGTGGATTGTGAAACTGTCAACGGTCATTCCAAAATAAACATGAAAAACATCGCTAATTATTCAAGTCCAAGGTAAACAATCGACATAGCTACTGTGGCCAAATCCCTTATACAAACCTGTCTTTATTGACAGTGATGTCCTGTATCGTTAAGGCCATCATAGACATTCTGTACATATGATCAGACACACTCTCGGGCTGTTTGATATTTCTGTACACCCATCCTGTCCGTGGTACACGCTGTAACACAAGCAAGCGTTTATATAACATAGGTCAACGTGCAAAATATTGGCATTAATACGAATTTCACTCACTTTTAGCTGTCCAACCAGTTTCATGAATTGTAACATGTTGTCCATTCCGTTACACCAACCAATAGGACGCCGACGATAGCGACCCGGATGTAAACCACAGCGTGAAGTTGCCGGTTGTTTTAATCATACCATGCGTCCCAATGTGCACACTAGTCATCCTAAATTCTATGTGATACTAGTCATTTTCAATACTATTTAGGACAGATAGGGTGAATAGTGTGCACATTGGGACGAAGGGATGCATATTTGCGTCTATGGTTGTAAGGACATGCAGCCACCACTAGATGGTGAAATAATACAAGCGACTCGATGGCGTCTCACTACACAAGTCTAGAAAATTTTGCAAGTACAGTACTTTTATCAAATTATAAATAATACTAGTAAATGCTTATTAGTTTTTTTTTTTGTGTGTGTGTGTGTGTGTAATTTATTTATGTTTACCACTTAAATACCACGAAGTCCCCTCTATAATATATTTCAAGGTAGCTGCTACCATTGCCATTAACATAATTTTTATTTTATTTTTATCATTCTTTTTTTTTTTTTTACCATTTTTGTCTTCTTGCTACTCAAATCAAGTGTCTATAAAAACTAACAAAACACAGTATTTGCACAGTATTATATCTTTTATTATATCTTATATCTTTTGACTGTTCATTCTCAAAATCATTCTTCCCTCAGTTGTTTTGACCTTGACACGCACTTTGTCTACAATGTTTTCTTAAAGTGAGTGGGATTGAGAAATGCCCACTTCCATGGGCACAGTCCACAGAGACTACAAAACAAAACTGATTCAATGTTAATACAGGAAATATAAATGTATATATATATATATATATAATATCATTATATATAAACAATAATAAACAAAATGAAAATTGCAGTGTTGTATGTGAGGCGGCTGACTCATTATTTTCAGGATATGAGTCTCTTCCTCATGCAAATCTTTTTTTGTGTGTGTGTGCGTGTGTGTGTGTGTGTATGTGTTTGTAGTGACAGATATAGCTTTTATTCTGTGATTGTCATCTTCCTCTACTTAAGTCACCGCTTTTTCTCATGACACTGTTTCCTGGAGGTACTGTCTATTTGTAGAGGGTGTAGACAATACATCCTGCACGCTGGTGTTCTGGTTATCACTTCTTGAACATCCACAAGGAAGGATGTACTGTGGATTTTTGGCACTTTGTGGGATACCTGCTATCAGCTTTAATGAAATCGGGGTTCAAATGGTTTGTTTAGCTCATGCAGCTGAAAACATAAGATGCGTTTAGTAAAAGTGCGTATGCTTTCTGTGCATGTTATTTAAAAAAACAAAAAAAATGTTGAGAAATGTTACATGATTTATTCAGTAAATATGAATACAAAATCTCAAAAATATATTATACCATTCAAAAGTATAGTATCTGTAAATCTTTTGTTTTTATGTTTTTGAATGCAGTATCTATCTATCTATATATATATATATATATATATATATATATGTAATGATGTAATTTATTCCTGTGATCAAAGCTGTTTTTAATTTCAGCATGGTTACTGCAGCCTTCATTGTCACATAATCCTTCAAAAATGATTATATACTAATATGCTGATTTGCTGCTCACAAAATTATCTATGCTGATAATAGTTTTTTTTTCCAAACATATAAACACAGTACTGTACATTTCATTTAAATATAAAATTTCAGGATTTCTTTGTTATGATTCCTTCTCAAAGTTGAATTCAGAGTCTGCAATTTGCATTATTGCAAATATAGTCTCTTAGTACTGTGTTTTAGACCACTTTCAAAATTAGTACAAGACAGGACATGTGTCTAAATGCAGCTTCACAGATGTAATTTGAACCGCTTCATCCCTTTGAGGCAAGAAACTCCAGTGTTGTTTTCAACTTCACCTGACGTAGAGATCTTCATTTCAACTTGTGAATGGTTCTAATTGACCCCTGGGCCAGCAGGGAACGCTTCTTTTCACACGTAGATGTGACGAGTGTCAGAAAAAGAACGACACCGACGTTGCTTCCGTTGTCAAAACAATGATAGCTGCACTCCTCTCTTTATTTACAGGAAACACAATGTTCCTTCCTCCCTTGTTCTGGCAGCAGAAAATACACCCACAGCTGACTGCAGAAAGACACCGCTCATCTCCCTAATTGTCTTTTCCTCTATATTTAACTGTTTGGTTGTATTACATTTCAAGCATTCCGCCGACCTTTGATCTCAGATGACCAGAGAAGGTCTAATATTAGAAACAGAGGCTAAAACTGCTCTGGGAACTCTTTTGGGGGATTTTGCAGCTCTCTGGAAGTTGTGTGAACTGCCTCGGATTTGGATAGTGGGACACAACGACAGTTTCTCGTGAGAATGCGGTGCTGTCCCATCAGCGACGCTGGGGGATGTTTACAGAGGGCACGTGGGGTCTTCAGAGCATCACTCACAGGGGTGTGTTGAGAACGACGGCAGGTCTGCTCCCGGCACCCCGCTGATACTTTAACAGGCCGTCCACGCTCAGTGCTGTGTTTGTGATTAGATTCTGACCTGCTCTGTTTACAGAGTGAAGAACCTTCACAACTGAACATACACCTGGCAAGTGAGAGTGACTTGCCAGACATTTGAGATTCAGCAATGTGCGATTGGCCACTTAACTACACGATTATTTTAATCAGAATTAGTTTGAATACTGATTATGTGTGTGTCATGTAAAAAAACTTTATTGGAATAGTTTTTCTTTTTTGGAGCAATTTGCTATTTAGAATTATTATTAGATAATAAATTACTTAAAGAATAATTATGGAAAAATATTTTAAATATGCAGATTACCACACAGTACCAAGAGCTGAGGGTCGGTATTTCATGTAAATTTTTAATTGATATTATTTTATTTTTTTAAGACATGAATTCCTTTGTTCTGCAGTTAAATCAATCAAAAGTGATAGTAAAGACTTTCTTACAAAAAAAACAGCTGTGACTTAATAAATAATAATCTAATATGCACTAAATCAGCATATTATATTGTTTTCTGTGAGATCATTTGACTCTGGAGGTAATGATGCTGAAAATATAGCTTTGCATCACATTAATTTATTACATTTTAAAATGTAATAGTTATTTTAAATTATAAGAACGCTTCGAAATAGTACTGTTTTACTGTTATTTTGGACCAAGTATATATCGCCTCAGTGGACATTATAGACTTATGCTCTTAGGAAAATCTTACACAACCTCAATTTTTTATCTGTATGACCTAAAATAAGTACAAGCTTTTACAAGGTATACATTTAAATAAATAAAACATTTATCCTTCTTTTGCTTGATTGCCATGGCGATGGGTAATAGATCTGGAATCCCCCCCAGTTGCCTATGCTGGGTGTCAGGGGGCCTTTTCACCACAGTCACGCATTGTGTGAGCGGACAGTGCTGGGGCGATGGTGGCTAACAAACAGCACTGGCAGTGATGGCTTGTGGGTGCTTTGTGCGGCGGGGCAGGCAGACAGAGAAGGGCCTTGTCCCGGAGGGCCGTGTGAATGAGGAGAGGTTAGAGCGGGGGCAGGTGTAACACGAGCCCCGGCAACGCCACTGTTCAAAAGAACACTACCTTCAAGTGAGCAACCTCAGCCCGGCCATAAACCGATTCCAGCGGTGGGGAGAGAAGGGGGGAGGCCACGATGTTCCCTCTCAGGGAGCACATTGGGGGCTCGCAGGCCTTTCTTCCTCAGAGGGAAGAGTTTGAAGAAAGGGACATTGTCATTCATGGCTCCTGAGCTTTGATTTAGAGCCTGTGAGAGGCTGCGGTGGTGACGCACAGTGAGAGGTCTGTGCCTCCGCTCTGCTCACTTCTTGTTAAAGCAGAGGTGAAGCCTTTGGCGGCCATGGAATCGATTATTGACGCGCTTTAAATACAGCAGCGCTACGTCCTCTTTGACGACAAACATGTTGAAATGCCATCATTGTGGCTCTGAAATTTAACCCCAGCGATGACATCTAAAAGAGCATAAATTACAGGAGGTGACATGTAGCTAAAGGACAGTAAACTGTAATAATGTATAAATGTAAAAAAAAACATATGTCCGTCTGTCTGTCTGTGTCTATCCATCTGTCCATTTTTCAGCCTGTCTGTCTATTTGTCTGTCAGTCTATTCATCTTTCTATCCGTCTGTCTGTCTATCTTTGTCCATTCATCCATCCATCTATCTGTCCGTCCATCTATCTATCTATATCTATGTCTGTTTATCTGTCTGTCCATCTGTCTGTCTTTCTATCTGACTGTCTATGTGTCTGTCTTTCCGTCAATTTCGTAAATTCTACAACCAAAAAGCGATAACTTAAACGTGCGTTAATTAGTGTAATTAGCGATTGATGTGGAAATGCAAAGTGCCCCATTGTTCTTATGGTAGCCTACAACACTATAATTATCAGCAGTCTTGGAACATCTAATCAGGTTAGAGGACATGAGCATTTAGAACTGTCATAATTTTCAAAGAACACAAATGAGACTGAAAATAATCTCATATCAGCTTCTGGTAGCAGATTACTTACTGTCGGCCTAAAGATGTCCCTTTAGTTTCTTATTTCATCTTTTGTAACCCTTCTGATAAATTACGTTTTGAAACGTTGCCCTGTAATCAAGGGAGTAGAGTTTATTCAGTGAAGGCTCTCAAATGTAACAGTACCTCGGCCTCCAAAGCTGACCCACTTCTCCCGCGTGAGAGATAAAGGGCTGGGGGAGAGAAGCACAGTGCCGCCAGGAGCCCTGTCCTCCTCACCATTGCTCCCACGGCTCACCCAGATCGTCCCGTTCCCAGCGCAACACCAGCACCACGCCGCCCCGCAGTGCCCCACGCTCTGTCACACAGAGTGCCACTGTCTGCCCAGCGACTGCCCCCTTCCATTGCATAACGCAACATCT
Organism: Enteromius afrohamiltoni; assembly: GCA_034779775.1. Lineage (NCBI taxonomy): Eukaryota > Metazoa > Chordata > Actinopteri > Cypriniformes > Cyprinidae > Enteromius > Enteromius afrohamiltoni. The sequence continues at coordinate 20,972,225 of JAUYWG010000057.1, forward strand.
ATGAAGTCTCTTTTTTTCTTTTTCTATGCCTCTTTTCTCTCTGGGACGGCATCAGCTCTGTATTTTCATAGAAGGAGTCTGGTTAGGAAATGTTTAAAGAGAAAAAGGAAAAGGGTGGGGGTTCGTTCTGGCCAGCGGTTTGGCTGTCACCAGAGCATGCACGAGGAGAAAAGCCTGGGAAAGAGTGTGGCGGAGTGGTTGAAATCTCAGGTCATGATGATTTAGCCAAAGAGCATGTGATGGGTAGGACTTATTGAACAGCGGCCCACGGCAATACCTTTGAATCAGTCTTCTGAAGTGCTGGCCTGCTGTCACGTTTCAACGGTGGTGCTTGTAAAAGGAGTCCAAACCCCCCGTGCTGGCCGCCTCAAAGGGTATTCAGGAGGGTTTTAGGAGTCTAAGGGCCAACTTTTATCCTTAAGCTGGTCGAGCATTTTACCATGGACAGAAATGTGCAGGACTTTTATAAAGGACTAAAAAGCACAGAAGTAATATTAGCATTTAGGGATCACTGATCAGGAAATATGGCAGCGGGAGTCACAACATGTCCAAGATAATAGGGATTACTGATCACAAGTCATGTGCTTGTTTTTTCAAACTGTTAAAAACAGCCAACCTCGGTTTATATCCACCAATGAGACCAGAAAGAAGAGATCTCAAAGTTTAATTACAGCCTCTTGTTTATTTATTCAGTTGGAATTACATAATGAACTTTTTATTTTAGTTTTGTTTACTTTATAGAAACAAGCACCAAAAATACTACAAATATTTAATCTTATATATGAATATATGCCCGAATAATTCATGATCAGCAAGTGATCATAGTAAAACAGTAAAACAAAATATTTGCTTGAATTATGTGGAAAACTATAAGGAAAATCATACCAATTGACTTCAATATTAGAAGAAAACTAATACTTTAATACTGTAAAAAAAAAAAATACATGTATGTGGACAGATGACCAGACTCTTACTATCAGGTGTGGTGGTTGTAGCAATTACAGTCTTCATCAAGGCATAAACGCGTTCTCTTTTTTTTAATTTTTTTTTTTATGCATCAATGCACTAATACTAAACAGCTAAACAGCATTAGTACAACATTAATACAACATCGAGGACCGACAAACTGAATGGAGCGGACCAGACTATAAATACACAATTAGGAAGAATTGAGGACAGGTGAGCAGACACAGGTGGAGACTGTGACGATCTAGCTGGAGTTGCCTCATCCATGACAGAGACCAGTTAACTAATCAAACTAAACAAGGAACATGACCAAATTAGGAAAACCAGAAAGACACAAAACTAAACAGGTCAGAATGTAACACGTAGAATGCAATATTATTTTTAAATTTAATTTATTAAGTAATCTATTTATTTATTTTTACTAGAAAGATATTTTATTCTATATTCGAATAGATGTGCCCGAAGTGATAAACAATTTTTTATATAATAAAATCAAATAAACTATATGAAAGGTCAAAAGGGTTTATAAATTAAAGGTCAGTAATGACAGAATTATTGTGTTTATCTATTGTTGTTGTTGTTTTAACTAGCATTAATTGTCAAGAAAGGCCCTTTGTTTTTACATTGAAAAAGCATGTAAAAAATCCTTTACATAACCCCTAGTGTTAGAGTTCAGGAAGTTCATTTTGTAACTTCAGACCTAAAAAACACTGCGTCTTTTCCACACGCATGCATTTTAGAGAATGTTTGTACTACATCCTGTTCGTATTGCATTCACTGGACCACGGCCAGAGAAGGTTAAAGCAATGGGAAACACTCCCAATCTATCTCTCCTTACCGATGTAGCTGAGAACCACTGTCTGTCACGATGCAAGCGACTGGGCGAGAAGGAAGGACAGATTATATTTAGCCCCATAAACTCGAGGCAAAGAAAAAAACAGGTCAGTCCCTTGATAAGTAAGGGGCCGAGAGCCTGAGAATGACGGTAGGGCCTACCAAGCAAAACAATTGTGGAGTGGACACGGAGAGGCCTGTGAAAACAAACAGAGCTGATGAGAACGTCGCTGCCTGTGAGCGGCTCATTAGCGACCAGATGCAGCCTTTCCCCTGCAGCTCTGAACGCCGCTTCCTCCCTGCGCTGCACACCGGCAACCCCACGGCACTGCTTGCTCGCCCTCGCCGTTTCCGACAGCTCTCCATTTTTCATGAAAGGGCAACGTTTTTTTTCCCCCAGCCAGACTTCTCCACCCTGATATGACGGCAGTAAATCACTGGTTTAAGTAATGAGATTTGCATTTTTCACTAGGATGTTTATTAAGGATGTTTTCCAGCTTGGCCACTGTCCCTTATTGGTCTTTCTCATGTTTAGACCTTCATTTATTATGTTAGCTTAAAGATTTTTTTTTTTTTTGGTTTCCTTAAAAGCATTTTTCCATGTTGTAATGTTTGTAGATTTGATTGCAGTTGATTTATTTGACATGACGTTCTCTCTAATGTCTCATACTTTAAAACTTGTATGAATACAAAATATATTTAGCCGTCTTAGCTAGAGAATATTTTACATGTACGCTACTGTTCAAAGGTTTGATGTCAGTCATTTTCAAAATAACTAGTACTCATTTAGTACTATATTTAGTAATATACATAGAAAAAATTTATATATATCTATATATATATAAAACAAGACAAATGGTCTCTTGTTCTTTACTCTAACCACCTCCCCTGTTTTTCTGGACTTAAACTATGCCATCCATCCACAGTGCATCCCGAGGGGCTTAATTTTCCACTTTAACGACCTGCAATGAGTTACTGTTAATCAAATGTTAATTAGTGGAGGGTATTATGAACAAATAACATGAAAACAATTTAAAATCACAGTCCAAGCCATCAATCTTATAAACCAAGCACTCAAACCCAAAAGATGTTACACAAAGTGGTATTTTTATATTTGTACATTGCTTAACCAGACTCGCCTGTCACTTTAACTTCCCCTGGATTTCCCAAGGGCTTGTTGAACCGAGGACGTGGAAGAGGAGTGTGTGAGTGTGTTGCATGCATACGCATAGGGCCAATGTGGGAACGGTACTAAAGTGGCAGCGGTTCCAGATCTTGATAGAGACGCGTAAGGGTGGAGAGGGCATTGTTTATCGGTGAGGGATCGCTCAGCACAACACTGGGAAGTGCTGTGAGCACACTGCAGCACAGACTCATTGTGCTGACCCTAAAACACCAGCCTGCCTGCTGCAAGACTGCATACTCGTCAATCTGAACCCAGTGACTTTACTTACAGGTTTTATGAAGCAAGAACAAAATTCATATTTTATTTGAATATATATCGAATGATATATTATGCGCATCTCATCAGTAAAACCGGTTCTTTGATTTGCGCTAAATCTTCGTCAGCTGTTTTTAAATGCAGCGCCAGTTTCTGAACAGAGCCGTACATCACTGACAAGCTACACGTTAGTTTCGCGGGTGATTCAATGGCGCAGCTTCTCAGTGATCTGCGGCTTTGTGTATAAGCTGGCGTTCCTTTTAAAAACAGCTTTTTTTTTTTAATTAAAAAATTTTATTTTTGTGAAGACCAGGTTCCTGTTTCAGTAAGGAGGTTCAACCAACTCAGAGTTTAGACTTAAAGACTGCAAAGTTATAGCAAATATGAGCACATTTAAAAATAAAAGCAACACCATCAGTTAATGAGTCAGTTTACATTTAAATTATTTAAATATTAAGTATGATATTTAAGTATGATAAAAAATAAGTAATATAATGTGTGATTTTTTTTTTTACTTTTCACTTGAAAAAATAGGCAATTGGCTGTAATTTTATTTCAGATGAAATTACATAAAATAGGCTACTGCATAGTTTCTACAACAAATCTGACAAAACAAGAATGCATATAACCTTAACTTAACGTTCAGTAGAAATGTTCTCACTTTTACACGTTGATCAGTTTAAAGATTTAAAGAGTTTTTTAAAGATTTAAAGTGCAATTGTGTATCTTTTTTATTCATTTAAAATGTACGCAGTACTAAAAAATAGTTTTCCCACTAATTTAGTTACAGTACATGTGTCTGTTGAAGGTCAGTGAATTGGTGCTAATTATTTATTTTTTGCAGTAATATTGAAGGTAAAACTTAAAACTGTGTTATTGAATATAACTGTAATTGCACCTACATGACAATCTTGCAGGTATTAAAAAAATATCCAAGTATAAACGTATTCTTGTCTTCCCCCATCACCACCTCCAGAGTGTGGAAGAACAGGACGAGGAGGAGGAGGGTCCATCAACTTCTTCTGCACAGATGAACACACTTCAAAAGTAAAAGTTACTTCTCTTTCAGAAACAGACTTGACTTACCCTGCTTTCTCGTGTTTGACAAACCTGCCATTTTGAAACGAAAAACCCAGAGTTTCTCTTATTTCAGGGTTAATACCTTAACCTCCTTTCTTTCTTTGTTCTTTCTTTTTTTATCGGTTATGTTTAGTAGGGTAGTATTTTACGTGTAATGTTGTTAAATTAATCTTTATTGCATATTTCAGTTTAATGAGTCTCACCATGGTGTTTAGTGTTTGTGTGAATGACACAGAGCACCTTCTACAGTATATATGTTCATATTTAAAAGCTGCTTGTGACTTTCTTATCACCTGCATTTCGTGATTATCTGGGTATTACAAAGGTACAAAATTTCAGTATTATTTTTAGTATTATTACAAGATTTCAGTATTATTAGGTTGGCATATTAACATTGATCATTTAACATGTAACATTTTTACAGTGTAGTTTGTTTGCCCCATTGGTGGAGTACAAATTATTATTATTTTTAAATCTAATAACATGAAAACTCTGGACATTTTTCAAACCTGGTTCATAATGTATATCAGTGTCACTAAAACTATTATAATTTTTCTGAACACAAAAAACTGTTTTACACAAAAAAAAACAGACATAATCCTTTAGGGGGTGCATTTTCCACCACTCTGCCCAAATTATAAAACATATTCCACATGATTATATTATACATCCTTAATCCTACCAGGTACCTAAACTTAACAACTACCTTACAAACTATTAATAAACAGTAATTAGTCGTTTATTGAGGCAAAATTTGTAGTCAATAGTTAGTTAATAGCAATAACTTTTTAAATTTATTTTATTTATTTATTTTTATGTTTAATAAAATATACCAAATTTAATTGTAATATACCAAAATCTTATATTCATATTTTTTTTAATAGTCCCCTTTCATTTTCTAAATATGATTTAACGACATTGCTATCCAGTATAGCAACTTTTAACCTTATGGTTATGTTTCTTAAAATGTTTGAAATCATGAAATATTCTCCCATCATGTGCTCTCATTTAGAAACAACAGTATTAATTCCAGAAATGTTGACATTCTCCAAAAAGAGCATCTCTAGAGCCTCTGACCTCATCAAACAAGACAATATCCACAGTCTATAATCTGCTGAAACTCAATCCCGAAAGAGATTCTCTGGGAGCCAGACAGGGTCTATCCTGAAAGCTCATTGGCCAGACCTTCCTTAGCACCCATTTTACCGGCCAAGACATAGTGCCTCCATGTAACTCATTCACACTGAACATGGGAGAGTTTCAAAGAATAGAAGTCCAGAACAAAGTTGAATGGGAGGAAGTCAATCCAGATAGTGAGAATCCCAGATGGTCAAATCAGCCAAATTGAAGGTAATTCCAACGCACATAATGGCTCCTCATAAGATGACTGGAGATAGAAGGTGCACACAGCTGGGAGTTGCCTTCTCTGCTATTTTTAAACATGATTAAAAAAATTTGTGTAGTTCATAAATCTTGTTTAACTCATGTTCAAAAAGTTTCTTCAGCGCAGTTTGTAAAGGAACTATTGGAACATGTGTTCAGAATGAAATGTACTTTTTATTTGTTACTTTTTTATTTACTGAATAAATGAGGCTTGGGGAGTGAATGATGTGTATCCGTGGGAAAGAGGAGTGTGTGCGTAAGCATGTGTGAGTGTGCTTTAATGTAACTGCAAATGTTGTTAAAATCCACAAAGGGAAGATGTGTGTGTGTTAAATACGTGTGTCTCTAAAAATGTCCTGTTGTTCCTACTGCTGAGTTGTGAACGCGGTGGGAAGGTCACCTGACTGGCGACTTGGGGGTGACCCCGGTAGGCTGCACTGCAGCATGTCGTGGAGGATCGAATGCAAGTGACAGGCGTGGGCTCCCATCACAAAAACCTCTCTGTGGTTGTAGTGCAGGGGCCGAGGAAGTCAGCTCCTCTCCTCTCCCTCCCTGGCCAAAGAGCCATGAGAACAACCCTGAGAGAGGACGGAGGAGAGAGATCTGGAGAAAAGCCATTACTTCCCCCGCCTATACTGTAGCGATGAGACATTAAGTTAATTTCAGCAAATTGATTCTTTTGAGCAGTTTAATTCAATGAATCAGTGCAAAGAATTGATTCAGTGGTTCTTTGCAGCCATAGTTTGTGTGGAGCAGTTTTTTTATTACTAAAATAAAATCTAAATATTAGATTAAAAAAATTGCAAATTACAAGGAAAAAATTTTAATTATTTTAAGCTGAAGCACTAAAATTATATATTGGAAATATGTTATAGCTAAAATTAAAACAATATAACATCCAGTATTTCATTAGCTTTTATTTTATATTTTCAGTTTTCATTTTAACTTAAAGTTAAGATTTTTTTTATGTAGTAATTGGTTTCTTTTCAATATTTGTATTTACTTTAAATAGATTTTTTTTTAATTATATATGTTTCCCTTTTTAAATTAAAAATAAAAATGTATATACCTCTAGTACTTAGATTTATATTTATGTTTAGGCTTTTCATCAAGTATTTATATTTTGTATAATTTCAGCTTTATTTCAACTGATTAAAAGGTTTGTAATAATTTTAGTTAACAATACCAACCTGGTTTTCAGAGAACTACTCCAACTGATTTTCAGTGAATGATTCAGACTCGTTATGCAAACTAGTTTAACTGTTTCTTTGAAAGATTCGACTCAAACAAACAATTCATTCACAAATCGAATATTATCCTCTCCCTTCCTGTCAGCAGACGCACTTAACCCTGCAGGTGCCCTGCCTCTTTTCTCTCTTTCTCTCCATCTCTTGTTATTTCTCTCTAGCCACTCACAGCTCAAGTCCCACTCGTCTCATGTCTCTCCATCCTCTGTTCACCTTTCCCATATCTCCCACTTACTTACTTTCAATCTTATTTTCATGCAGTTCAGAGATGAGATGAGAACAAACTGAGGGAGGTCTGCGGAGTGTGTACGTGCTGAGGAGTGTGTTGGGAGGAGGTTGCAGAGATTAAAGAAAGGGAGAGCTTGTGTGAGACACTAAAAGAGAGAGGTTTTGTCTGTGTGGCGGGAAAGCACACAGAGCACTGTGTGTGTGAGAGAGAGGAGGACTTCACAGAGATAGTGAGTGTGTGAACATCACAGAGATGGGACATTAGAGTGTTTGACCACTTGTGTGCATGTGTGTGTGTGTGTGTGTGTGTGTGTGGAAAAACTGTAAGTGTTAAAGAGTTGAAGGAAGAAATCAAAGCAAAATGAGTGAAAAAAAAAAAAATTATATCCTTCCTTCATAGACAGAGATTAGTGAGCTGCCTTGATGTCTGCTGCGTACATAGACAGATGTGTTTAAGGCCTGTTTCACACAGCACATGTAAGCAGTGGATTTCTATTTCAGCAGCACGTGGTAAAATGTGTGTGTGTTTATATATAAACATTTCATAAATATACAAAGTATGTAATTAAGAAACAGATATTATAATACAAAAAAGTTGGGATACTAAACAAATTGTGAATAAAAACTGAATGCAATGGTGTGGAGATGGCAAATGTCAATATTT
>JAUYWG010000057.1:20980167-21015882 GCA_034779775.1 Enteromius afrohamiltoni
AACTTGAGAAACTGGTCTCCTCGGTCCCCAGACGTCTGTTGAGTGTTGTAAGAAGAAGGGGAGATGCCACACAGTGGGAAAATGGCCTTGTCCCAACTTTTTTGGGATCTGTTGACACCATGACATTTTGATTCACCATATTTTCTCAGTTTAAACTTTTGTTCCGTGATTTATGTTCTATTCTAAATAAAATATTGACTTTGCCATCTCCACACCATTGCATTCAGTTTTTATTTAAAATTTGTTTAGTGTCCCAACTTTTTTGGAATCTGGTTTGTATATTATAATATATTAGAATGATTCTGCCACCACAGAAATAAGTTACATTTTAACAAATATTCAAATTGAAAATAACTTTTCACACTATAACGGTATAAATATACTAAATACAGTTGAGGACTCATATGCATAGATTCCAGAATCACTGGGGGGAAAAAACATGCATTAAGAGCAAGGGGGTGAAGACTTTTGAACAGAATGGAAATTTGTCCTTTTTTTGGCTTATAATCATATTATTTCATTTAGTACAGCCCTTCAGAGGCTGCAGATGATGCTTCACAGAAGACAAAAATAGTTCAATTTACCCTGACCTTCAAATTTAAAACTTTTTCAACCCTGGCTCTGTAACAGTTGGATAAGTCCCTCAGTTGTGAACAGATGGATCTCAAAATCATACAGTCATTGTTGGAAAGGGTTAAAACCAAATAATTTTTTGTAGCTGTTGGATTTCTTCTGAAGAACCTCAGACAGTTATGTGATTATGTAATATTCAGGTCAAATACTAAATAAACAATAACACGCATTTTGTACACTCCCTCTTATTTTTTAATTTTTTTTAACGTTTTTTGTAAAGTAATTAACATTTTTCAGATTTTGAAAAAAAATGGTGTGAATTTTTATGAACTTTATGAGTAAACTTATTTATGAGGTATAAAGTAGCATTGTCAGATAAAGTCAAATTATGAGATAGTTGCAGCTGTGACATTGTGACTACATCTTTCCATTTTATGTAATTTCTTATGTAATTACGTCATCAAGGCTACTGAAAAAAATTATTTGTACATTTAAATAATAATAATAATAATAATTAAATTAAAAAACACAGACAAACCAAGCCAGGGTCATTACCATTACTAAGCTGAATTATGTTAAACTTCACTCTGACACAGGTGCACAGGTTTCTTTTTTTTTTTTTTTTTTCTCGAATCCCTAATCAAAGGACAGTTCACTCTAAATATAAATTCCGTAATCGTTAACTCACTCTCATGTTGCTAAAAACCCGTTTGGGTTGGGGCGGGCTTGTTTGTTTGTTTACTTGTTGTGTGGGCAGTGGTCTTTCCTAAATAAATGGTTCAAATTGCTCATATTGTTCATGTCTAAAAGTTACAGAGTAAAGGACACAATCAAAGTCTATAGAAATAAACACATGGCTTTCAGAAGCTGATACCTTCATTTAATCTTGCTGTCTGTTGTGTTTTACACATCTTATAGCATCTAAAAGAAGAGAATGATGAGTTAATAAAGAACAACTAAATATCCACTGTGATATTTCTGGCATATACTGTATGTTATCTTCCATTTGGTTTTCCAAAGTAGCTCTGCTGTGATGATTTTCATTAGGCAAAAAAAAAAGAGTTTGAATAACCTCCCACAACTTTTCCTCTTGGTTTGTAAAATGAATAGCTCTCTTTCATAAGACCACATACAATTATCCAGAGAAGCTGACATACTAAACCACAAAGATTTCTCAATGTTTGCATTGTGTGCAATTAAGTCCAGAGATGAGTCAATCATTTTCATTTAAAGCATTTGAGCATCATCTTTGTGCTTAATGCCTTGTGGCGATGTGAGACATTGGTTGAATATGTAGGTAAAGTCTGAACAGTGTTTGTTGTCCTTTGCATTAATGCTCCATTACAAGTTACTGAATAAACTGAAAGTTTGGACTCACTTTATAGTCTAAAAATACTGTGCAAGTAATCGTAAGGAGGATTTTATGCTTCATTACTGTTATGCTGAGGCAAGGGATTTTTACTGTAAGTGTCGTCATTTAATAAAGAAGAAACACAACTGCATAAATACATGTATTAAGTATTATACATATAATGCATATTAATAATTATAAAATAATATAATTAGATTACTAAAAATGTATAATTAAGTCATTGTTTATAATTACAAATATCACACACACACACACACACACACACACACACACATATATATATATATATATAATTATTTAATTAATTTTATTGATTTATTTTCAGGAATTAATTCATTTATTTACCATAAATATAATATATAATATAACATTATATATTATATTAATATTTTATTAATTGTATTTTAATAATAATAATATTAATATTATTATGTGATGTATATCAAATAAAATGTGATGTTACTATTATTAATTTTATTATTGCATTTTTAAATTACATTATCTGAATGTGGAGAATCTGTAAGAATAATCATTTTAAATTTATTTTTAATGAATTAATTTATTTACCATAAATATAATTTTCAATTCATTGTTTATAATTACTAATATATATAAATATATAATTATATATATATATATGTATATATATATATATACATATTTTCATTTTTTTATTATATTTTATATAATAATAGTAATAAGTATTCATTTTACTTATCTTAATTTATTAATGCAAAACATTTATATACAAATATGCAATGCATATCAAAGAAAATGTGGTGTTACTATTATTCATTTTATTACATTTTAAATTACATTTTCTAAGACAAAAAAATAAATATTGTTTTCCCCTCTTATTGCCCATTTATTTTACTGTGTTTTTAAATTCATAATTATTACAAAAATACAATTTTATTTTAATGAATTTCTATTTATTTATTTATTATCGCAATGCATAAGGTACAATATGTAAAATTTATAACTTTATGTTTCAAAGTCCTAGGGCTGTCATAATTGTTTGACAGCTCACAGCAATTTTTAAGTGTCTCTAAACATTTGCCACATTGTTTTAAGAGTACATCACATAAAGTTCAAGCATCCAAACACTCCAAATGCATCAAATAACTAAGATATATCATATCTGCATCAGATTTTTGCATGAGATTCCAGCTGGTATTGTGACTGTGTATAGAAGCAGAGTCATTTGTTCGTTGTCTCCCACTCCACCCAAAATCTGCAGCACTTCAGTATTATTTCATCTGGTGAACCTGCAAGGGAAAAGACCCAGCCCTTCTCTGATAAGAGATAAGTGACAAGCAGAAATGTGTCGACAGTAGATTAATCTGGGTATTTTTTGAAATGCATTGAATGCCCGGCAACCAGACACCCTGGCCTGCAAGACCAGAGCTCTTAAGACCGATCAGGAAATGACTGCTGCAGTTGTTTTGCTTTCTACTTGTCAAGGGACTGTTATCCCAGCACGAACATTTTTATTAGTAGCCCCTCGTATGTTTAGGGACAAGGGGCTACTCCCAGTGGGCTGTCTGGTCAGAAAATGCAACATGTTAAGTAACTTCAGGAAAATACTCAATCATTCAACACACTCAACTTGACTGAAAAGATTCTGATTACTAAGGGGGAAAACATTGAGGATCTGTGCCAATTCACTTGCGCTGAGACATGGGAAAATGGTTCGAGAAGTTGGCCACTGTCTGGATCATCATAGTATGGCACATTCAGTATCCCACAGACCAATGGCAAGATGGTAATTCAATTAAGGCATGAAGGCTGTCTCCCATACAGAGATTCAGTATTGTTCGAAGAGATGAAAGTCGCCAATATCCGTCACTTCTCATGCTTCTTATTTTAGACGTGATGGGAATCAGAGAGATGTGACATTTATGAAGGTCTCCTTTCATATGGGATACTTTCCCAGACCCAGGAACTGTGACTGGCAGATATTCTGCGTGTCTATCCATTAACCTTAACGTTCTTCTGTGGACCATCAATTTAAAGCTTCACAATACTTATTTTATGTTGATCTTGTCGTTCTTTGAGAAAAATGATAGAAATAGTTCTTCCAAAGATGAAGATTTGCTGAAAATGTACTCACCCTTGGGCCATTCAAAATGTAGATGAGTTTATTTCCTTGTCAGAACATATTATCAAAACATCACTTGCTCACCGATGGATCCTTTGTAGTATATGGGTGCCGTCAGAATGAGAGTCCAAACTGCTGGTAAATACATCAAAATATTCCACAAGACCAGTCAAACATCAGTTAAAGCCCAGACTGTGGATTTTTTTTTTTTTATTACCTTTCATGCAGTATGTAACATAGCTCTACGAAAACAACCTGCAAAGTTTAAAATCTGAAAATGCACTGTGTATAAAATTATTCTATCTCAAAAGAAAGAGTAGACCTTAAATTACGGAAATGAGTCGTTTTTAAAAGAAATCCAAAGCCATTTCATGTTGACATCAACTGGAATATTACCATATTGCTCGCCCACTTGTTTATCTTTGAGTTGGTTTGAATGAAAATGCTAATTCATTCTTTGCCACTAGGTGCCGCTTTTGGAGCTGTAAAACTAGCGGTTTTCCGCTTTACAGGCATGAATCATGATGCAATGAAAATGAAATGAAACCACAGATTATTGCCTAAAAAATTAATCACTGAATGAATCAGACAACTGCTTTTCACTGGAAAAAGCAATAGTATGGACTCCTTTAAGCCAGAAGCAACAGATTGAAGTTACAATATCTTTATGGGTTTATTTACTAAACAAACTTTTCTATTCACAAGACAAGAGAGTGGATTACTGTCATGTTTTTATCAGCTGTTTGGGCTCTCATTCTGATGGCACCCATTTACAGCAAAGGACTGGTGAGCGAGTGACATAATGCTAAAATTTCTCTAAATCTCAATTTCAACAAATGTTCATTTTTGAACAAAAATGTTTTTTTAAAATTGGAATAAATGCGAAACCCTGGAAACGTGCATTAAGTTGAGCTCAAATTGCACTCTTTTTAAGCATCTTGTGATCTGAATCTGTCAAGGCAACAAAAACCTCATCATAATTTTTAAACAAAAACATTTCCCCACTTGAGTTAACATCTGCAGCCAACTCTTTGAAAAGCGCGCAGCACTGCCTGTGACAGTAGACTGGTTTGACAGCACCGTGCATGGGTGAGGAGAGGGCTAGCTGCAGGTGGCACCACACGCTGCCAGAATCAATTTCACTGTCAGTGCGAAGCAGTGTGAGTACTGGAGGATGCCAAATTGGCAGAGCCTGAGCTCTTCGTGAAGGAAGCTCTGGTGTGGGCAAGATCCCAGTTCAAAGCAGAGGTGCCCTGAAGGCCTTACATTAGCTAGCTTGCATCCACAGGTACTTACTCCCAACCATCCACAGAGAGCCTTGTAACCTGTCAAGAGCTGATTTTTTTGTCTCTGGTCGGGCACTTGGCACACAATTACAGGGAAGGAGCATCATTAAAGCATGTCACGCTCACCACTCCTGAAGGCTTTTAAGGTGAAGTGTAGGCAGAAGAACCATAACTTGTGCTAAAGTTGCACACTCATTTTATGTGTGGTTTGGAAAAATAAACAATTTCAGACAGCTATAAAGGCAGCTTGTTTTGCTTGAGCACAGTACTGAGAATCTGGGAAGCTGGAAAGTTGTTGATAATTACAGATGAATGGCACTGAGCAGTCAAGAGTATGTTTTTGTTTCTATAGGATTCATGATTTTTTATTAACTAATTGCAAACTTTATACAAATAAATAAATATGTGTGTGTATATATATATATATATATATATATATATATATATATGCAGGTGCTAGTCATATAATTAGAATATGTTCAAAAAGTTGATTTATTTCACTAATCCATTCAAGAATGGAAACTTGTATAATGAAACATTCATTCCATACAGACTGATACATTTCAAGTGTTTATTTCTTTTGATGGTGATAACTGACAACTAATGAAAACCCCAAATTCAGTATCTCAGAAAACTAGAATATTACTTAAGACCAATCAAAGAAAGGATTTTTAGAAATCTTGGCTAACTGAAAAGTATAAACATGAAAAGTATGAGCATGTACAGCACTCAATGCTTAGTTGGGGTTGTATTACTGCAGCAATGTGGCATGGCATGGAGTTGATCAGTCTGTGGCACTGCTCAGGTGTTATGAGAGCCCAGGTTGCTCTAAAAGCGTCCTTCAGCTCTTCTGCGTTGTTGCATATCGCATCTTCTGCTTCACAATACTCCATAGATTTTCTATGGGGTTAAGGTCAGGCGAGTTTGCTGGCCAATTAAGAACAGGGATACCATGGTCCTTAAACCAGGTACTGGTAGCTTTGGCACTGCTCAGCAGCAGTCCAGTGCTTTTTGTCTTTAGCCCAGGTGAGATGCTTCTGACGCTGTCTGTTATTCAAGAGTGGCTTGACACAAGGAATGCGACAGCTGAAACCCATGTCTTGCATACATCTCCAGCTGCAGTCCACTCTTTGTGAATTTCCCCCACATTTATGAATGGGTTTTGTTTCACAATTCTCTCCAGGATGCGGTTATCCCTATTGCTTATACACTTTTTTTTTCTAACACATCTTTTCCTTTCCTTCGCCCCTCTTTCTCTTGGACACAGAGCTCTGTGAACAGCCAGCCTCTTTTGCAGTGACCTTTTGTGTCTTGCCCTCCTTGTGCAAGGTGTCAATGGTCGTCTTTTGGACAACTGTCACTGTCAGCAGTCTTCCCCATGATTGTGTAGCCTACAGAACATCTAGGTTACGAACGTAACCCAAGTTCCTTGAAGGAGGGAACGGAGACGTTACATATGGGAACTCGCCAGAGAGACCAATTGCCTTTGAGACCTTTACTAAAGGCCAATGAAACATTGGCGTGCACTGATTGTGCTCAGGTGCACCTCATCACTGTGTGAGTATAAGAGGGCACGATCATAGTGCACCTGCAGATTTTCGCTGAAGAGCTGAGCCGGCGTCAGCGCGACCTCAGAGTTGTGGCAGGAGAAAGTGTAACTTCTCCTTCAGGTAACTTGGGTTACGTTCGTAACCTAGACGTTACCCTTTCAGTAGAATCACTTTGACGTTACATATGGGAACACCCATGGAAAAGGCCATGGCTCTGGGGCCACGCTACGCGGAAACCCCCCGCCGACAGGCGAGATCTACTTTTCAAGTTCGTCAGCAGAGGATCTGCATGCAACCTTCCCAACCCTCTGCGGCCCAAGAAGGGGGGCGACAGAATTGCTTTCAGTGGTGCTGAAGCAAGTGGTTGAGGGCGGAGCACATGAATAACACAAATTTTATGTGGAATAAAAAAATACAATATATCAATAATATTATGGATATAATTGAAGGGAAACACCTTCTGGTAGACCTTCCTGGGCAGAGCTTGCGGGTTCCTACCTAATCGCGAAGACACAGTCGGAACCCTGGGCACAGCTGGCCGGGTTTTCAGCTGGACCAAACTCAAGGCACTCTATGTAGACAGAGACGGTTTGTGGGTCTCCTATCCTCTTTAGTAGAGACCAGCACACTGAAAGGTGCTGTCCTTCAGCACCAGATATTTTTGTTCTATATCTGCATCCTGTAGAGGCTCAAAGGGAGCATGCTGCAGGCCATGTAGGGGGACAGCAACATCCCAAGAGGGTGAGAGATGTGGTCTATGGGATATTTCTTTTTTCATCAACCCGACGCGCACCTCTAGGTAACCAAACGAGCTGTGCAAGTGCATCCCTGCCAAGCGAAGGAAAACAGCAGACAATGGGCAGACTCGGGGAAGGCGAAGAAATGTGTCTTGGCCTCGCCAGAGTGCTCCATATCAGCTGGACTACCTGGGGATGGAGGTGGATATGCACCAGTTCTTTAATACATTTGATAATAATATCTCGTATAAAAATATATTCATGAAATATTATGTATTTGTAATGTGTTTAATATGTGTATATTTTTATACAATAGACACATGAACAAATACACAGTAAAATACAAATATATAATAAATGTAAAAAATATATTTTTTAATATATTTAAATTTGTTTTTTTATATATATTTTTTTTTACATGTAATTTTTATATAAAATGAAAATACAATGTCCAGAGCAACATCATCGCTGCTGTCTCGTTCGGGAACTCTATGTAAAAACAATCCTAACGGATATCTGTTTTTAAACGAGCCTGTTGATGGAGGAGGAGGCGATGAGATCAACACGTAATTATAATCAGCATTAGCTCGCTCGTCTGCTGCCGGCCAGCCTAATTGTGTTGTGTTGGACGTGCCGCCTTGCGCCTTCGAACAAGAACCAACAATCATGTTACCACAGAAACACAGAGCCTGCAGATGCCATGGGGCTTCCTCAAAGTCCTCGTTCCCACTGTTAAATATTAAACAGGTGGTGGAAGCATATGCTCACCTGCTCCCCAGTCATGTGATCATTAGTTATGAGCAAACCGCCAGATCGAGTGACTGCATGAGGGCTTTGTGGTTAGTGCAGTTTACATTTAGTGCACTTTGTGGTTAAAAATAATGTATTCGCAGTTAGTTAATGAGCATGTGGTTTAAACATCTAGGTAATAGAATGTTCTTTTTTGCAGTTATAGTTCTGTCCATTTCAATAAATAAACTATACATATTTATTTATTTATTTTTATCTTTTTTATGTATATAGATATCTAAAATGTGGTTATCAAACCTCTGAATTCTTACTTCTGATATACCTTTTTTTTTAGCATTTCAAGGCATGATATTGAAACAGTGTCCTGTAAAAATGTTAAGAATTAAATTTGCTTTAATGGGAGAACAATATGAAAAAGAAGTATAAAATAACAACAAAGGAACAAAAAATTATTTACTATACCTTAATGTGTGACTTGTATTCAGTTTACTAGAACAAGAATTATACTAAAAAGTATACTGTATTGTTCAATTAAATTATTTCATTAATACAGTGAAATGGGTAAAAATATGTACCTAGAAGCAGGATTATTATAGTTAACTATATATTTAAACTTTTAATTTAAAGAACATAAGAAATAATTAAAGAAAGAAATAAAAGAAATAAAAATGTAAAAATTATTGAAATACAAATAAAAAACTGATTATTCAACAAATTACTAAAAACTACAATAGTATCTCAGTTATAGAAAATATATTAGAATGATATGTTTGCACGTGTTTTGTTGTTTAGTGTTTATAAATTTAAAAATAGAAAGAAACGTTGACAACTGCTTTCAATTGAAAGTAAACTGGCATGATTTATATAAATATGAATATAGATAAGTGGGCAAGATGAGGTTTGTCCAAGAAGTTACTATATTTGTGGATAAACTTAAATAATTTGTGGCTAAACGTAAATAAATAAAAATCTCAAAAAGGGTTGGGGAAGTTTCTTAATTGGCAACACTGAATGTTATAACTGTTTTCATATTATAATATTATCAAGTATTATTATTGTTATCATTACACACGTACGTTAACATTTCTATAATTGAATGTTTAATTCTTATTTTTTTCTCCTCTAAGTGCAATTTCTGGCAACCGCAGCTGCCTTTTGTAATCTAAATATAGCCTGATTTTTTTTTTGTTGTGTTGCTTAGAATGCTTTCTGACAAATCTTTCAGCTCTAAAAACGGTTATTGTTAAACGACTAGTAAGTCATCAGTGACCCACCGCAAGCATTCTCTTTCATGGACACATAATTACATTCTCAGCCTCCACACGATTCTCACAGTCATTTGAGCAGCGAACTCCCAAAGCTTATTCTCGTGCGTCATTGAGACGCTCTAATTTCCAACGTAACACTCCCGCTCACTAATTAAACTATAATTTAAGATAGCTAATTCGAAAACGCTAATAAACACTGAGCAAAAATATATTTGTGCACAAAGCGATTTTCAGCATTGCAATTTTTTTTTCTGTGTACAGCTTGTATATGAAGCGCAGATAATAAAAGGCCGTTTTAAAGCCTTAAAAGAAACAGAGATCAGTTAAACGTTCTCATTGACTTGTTTGGGCTTTTCTCTGAGGCCCCAGTGATTCGCTTTGATTGCTGTGGCGGTGGTCCCGCTATATCTTTCGGCGATACTTTGAAACTCCGAACACATACAAAAGGCTATTTTATTTAGGATGCTACATGCATTTGCACCAACACAATCAAAGCAATTTAGAAGTCACAACAGCCACTGTCTATATTCTGATGGAGCTGAACCCTGTGCGATAGAGCAGGACCCCCCGCACAAATAGAAACTGTACCGAGAATTAAACATGAGGATGAATCAGCTGATCCAACCTCAAGGTCTTTCCCACACCCCCTGCGTTCCTCACAGGAATGCGCTAGAGCTAAGATTCTGCATCCTGCACCCCACTGCTTGCATCTCTGGAACGTGTGGGGTTGCAAAGCCACAATGCATGCTCTGACACGCCAAGGTCACGCAAATAAAGGGCCGAGTCGTGTAAGTAGCTGGTCGATTTTGCATAATTGTGCACTGCGCTGACGGGTTTGGCTCATTGTGCCCAAAAAATTAACCACCCTCTCTCATTCTACTAGTGGGACTGGATTTTGTACATGCTTGAAAGACTGCGATGTAGTCCATGAACTCAAATAATCGAGCTTTTCTTCATCAAATGTGACCGCATTACACACCTCTGTCATGCACTGTCAATAAGATTTAGGTTTATGTGGCCGATTTAAATATGGAAATGGCCAGCAGCTAGCCAAAAGCCCTTTTGCGATGGTAATTTGTAATGAATAATTCTGATTTCATTATAATAACAAATCACTGGCTTGTGAAACCATTGCTGCGATGGGATCGCTGTCTGCTATACTGTATAACCACGTCTGACAGATCATATTTAACATTTTCAACTATGCAGACTACACAACTTAAACCCCCAAATGGTTTTTTCTACTAAAAGCTATGCCAGTTGATTCCCATAGCAATGTGTGATGATCTAAAAACAAAATAAGGGAAAAAAAGATATTCTTTAAGAGTTTTATGATGCTACATGTACCACAAAATAACGGCAAACTCATGATGACTAGTCAAAACAAATACAGTTTTCCATTATTTCCAATTACCAGAGCCTAATTAGAGGTTTGTGGCACACTAACGTCTTTGGAAACACTGGTTACAGCAATACCTATGGGACCTGAGAGCTTGTTTGTCTCTCACCAGTCTCTCGCTTTATAAATAGATCCAAACAATGGGTGAAAAAAAACATTGTCTACTCAGTAGACCACAAAAGTGTCACAAGCCAGAGAGAGAAAATGACAATGGAGAGTGCCAAAGGAAGAGAGGTCTGGCTCTGAAAAGCTTGTATTCAGCATAAAACAGACATTGTGTTGAAAGACATTGATACTGACATTGATACACTGATCTCTTTGGAAAGCTGACCACGATTAATGAGCAAAGTATGGTTCTTGTTAAAATACAATTACGTCTCTGCCTTTTTTCCCGTCAGTAAATGTTGACCAGAAAAACGCAGACAATCTGACCATGACATTTTAAATTTCATTTAAAATAAAATTTAAATCAAGGTCTTTCCACAAATATGTGTGTGTATGTATGTATGTATGTATATATATATATATATATATAAAATTTAATTTAATATTTAATATAAATGTCTTATATATATATGTATTTATATATTGTGTATATATTTTCAATTCTTTACATATTACTTGATAATGTTTTAATAATTTATTTTGTTATTTTATATTATAACATTGAAATATTTCATTTAGAATTCTGACTGACATACTGACCAAAAAAAAAGTGAATAAAATCCTGTTAACTTAGAGATTGAGATATTTTAATTATTTAAATTACAATTTATAATAAGTATTATTTGCTTTATACATAATTTTTAAATGTATATTATAATGTATATTATTATAGTATATAATAAATAAATTTTTATTTATATATAAAAATTTAGTATATATATATATATATATATATATATATATTTATAGTAATAACAACTCATGCTATTAGTTTGATACATTTTCTACAAATTTGAAGGACTTGAAATGAGCATTTAATAATAATTTAATAAGGTTTTATTTTGTGTCCCATTTGTGCACAGTGCCACTTAAATAAACGTGAAACTGTGATTAAACTGAATTGTTCCTAATTGCTTTTTAGTGCCCCAAGGGCCTATTCAAAAAGCCAGTGGTCTAACTGACCATTGATGACCAATGAGGGATGAAGCCAAACAACCGGCAACCCTCCATGTGGAAGAGAGCACTTAACATGCAGCAAGCAGGACTACAGGCCGCCTCATACTGTATGGTTATTTCCATATGATCATGCATTGCTTTGAGCAGCACTAGACCAGTCACTTGTTTTCGGTCAGACGGACTGTGTGCTTCAAATGCTAAGCATTGATTTAAGGCCACACACACTCTGCCCTCTGTTGATGCTTATGAGTCAACAAGGCCCATGAGAAAAAGTGTCTCACAGACTTTATTTAGACCCTTGAAGAATGTCCACCTCCCTCCCAGTCAATGCCACAAGACTTTCTCCACATCCAGTATTCCCAAGGTGAATGTAATGTTTTATGGAGTGTTGGAGAGGACAAGAGGGATGCTTTCCAACACCCGCACATTACATGAAAGTCTTGAAAATATGAAGTTAAATGGCATTCCCCCATTCCGAACTAAATGTTAAAGTTATGTATCAGCTTTTTTTAACATTTACAAGCAGGCCCAGATGGGAATCTGCTGTTTTTTTTTGTGGTGATTTTGGAAAATCTGCGGAACGGATTGAAACACACTCAAAGTGCTTAAGCTGAGAATACTACATTAAAACAAAAATAATTAAATAATGAAATTAACCAAAAGCTTGAAGTCAATATGAATTGGAATTTGCAACCCCTTATTTTCAGCAATTGCATGTATTTTCAAGTAAAACAGCATGTTCAAAGGAGAATAAATGTAGGATAAAATGAAGTCAGGTACTATTTGGTTCATTTTATCTAATAGCTCACATGGCCCTACATGGAAGCCTGTTTTCATCCTGGAATAACATTTTTTCCTCGCAATTCTGAGTTTAGATCGTGCAGTTCAGACTTTTTTACTCAGAACTCTCAGGAATTCTGCAGGCTGCTGGCACTTGGTGGCAATCAACTTTCTCACAAGCTTCATGTCAGTTTATTTAGTTACTTATTATCAAAGCTTCTATATTGAAGTGACATTAGCAGAGTTGAACACTTCTCTGCAAGCAAAAATGACACATGTTAACTGCTTTAGAGAGGAGAATACGCAAGCGTATAGGCCTATCTGAGTCTGTTTCACAATTGAGCCATTTTTACTGATGTAAACTGAGTTTACATCTTGCAATTCTAAGTTCAAATCTTGAATTATGCATGAGTTTCCATCTGTCCATTCTATTGTTCTCTCCATAGGCCTATACGTTTGCAACATTTTATCTAGCATTTTTTTTTCTCTTGCAATTGCGAGTTTATATCTCTTCTTCAAACAACTGAATTTTGAGATTTTTTTTTTTTAAACTATTTATCTCATTTGTAAGATTAAAAAGTTGCGATTACCTCACATTTTTTTAATCAAAGCTTCCTTACCAAAGAAAAAAAACTGCTTCAGAGGATAATTAAGTTAAGTAAAATAGGTCATCATTATTATTACATTTCGATTAGATCTTTTTTCCCCTATATCTGATCACTGTAAAAATCAATGCCAGAAACAAGGTTCAGTATTACATTATTTATGTTATAAAGGAGCTACTGATGACTCATCAGTGACATCACTCATCAATTAGCTCAGGGTCGACGGTCTACACACACGTGCTTCCCGCGGGGCAGTCGGCGGCAGCTGACTTTCTCACAGGCTTCATGTCATTACGGAGCTATGCGTAACACAAACAATTCCTCGCTCCCAGAGTGTTTATCTCGTGGCACAGAGCGCAGTGTGCCCACACATCAAAGTCTGAGGGAACAGACGCTGCTCAGCGGCAGCAGCTGCGCTCGGATCCTGTCCACACCCTTCCTGTTTGCCGCGGTCTACCTTAGGGCTGTTATTTTCCCAACAGAACGACGATAAACCAGCTTTGCCTCACTCCCTCCACCGGCTTCAACGCCACCACAGACCGCTACAGCCTCGGTCACCACCGCAGCAGCATCGGCTCCGCGGTCTTTGAGTCTGAGCGTGTCCTTGTTTCCATAGTTACAAAAGAGTGGGATTTTCTCTACATTGTGTCACAGAAGCTGCAGATTTACCGCGAAAAGCTGCATTTGCACACTGCTTTCAAACTTTTAAAACTGCAGGGTATTCCTTTTATACAGAAATTAGCCTACTTTTGCCGAAATAATGTGTTTTTATTATTATTATTGAGATTTATACATCATCTGAAAGCTGAATAGCCTACATAAGCCTTCCATTGGTTTGTTAGCATGGGATAATATTTGACCGACATACAGTTTGAACATCTGGAATCTGTGCGTGCAAAAAAATCTATGTAATGAGAAAATCTCAACCTTTGAAGGTGTCCAAATGAAGATCAATGAAATGCATATTACGTTTTCATATATTTATGAATTTACAAAATCTCTTCCTGGAGCATGATCTTTACTTAATATCTGAATGATTTTGCCATTAAAGAAGATACAATGTATTATTGACCATGGATATTGCATACCTATGCTGTTTATGACCGGTTTTGTGGTCCAGGCCTAATATATATGCATGCATAGTGACTATGCTGAAACTATGGCTTTGTTTCCCAGAAAATGCATGATCTGAATAAGCATATTGTGTAATGCAAGTAAATGTAATAAAAGTGAGTGATGTAAACAAAAACAAAAAAATTTTAAAAAAGTATATGGATAGGCTTTATAAAGAAATAACTGTTTAGTGAGTTTTTTTTCTTAGAAGATCTGTCCTTAGAAGATCTGTGCTCAAACCCACAGAGTTTGGGTCAAGACCCTCGTAATGCTGTTTCCTCGTGCAGATTTCTCTGAGAGAGAGGCCGATTGAGTCTCCAGCTGCCATCACACAAAAACATCTTCACAGGCGTGCAGCAACAGTCATGGTGAGCTACATCAAACAAGGCTGGTCAGGCACCCTTAAGACTTTCAACTTCAGAGCCACATCTAGACTTTTCTTTGACCCCTCTGTCTCCAAGACGACCACACAGGGTCAGAGAGCACTGTAACGCTGTCCTATAGAGATTTTTCATGCCAGTTCCTCAGAGGTGTGGTTCCCAAAAGTTTCAATGTTCCATTAAAAAATCCTGATCAAAAATTAACAATTCGAGTGTAGATGTTTTGCTTTTTGCAGATAGTTGATGTTATTATTTCATTTACCTCTTTAAGTATGTGTCAGTTTCACATTCTCATGTAGTTTATCTTCTAACTTGGCAGACAAGATTGCAAAACAATTAAGATAATGTATTTCTTGGGCACCAGTGAGATCGACTAATGGAACAGGAAGACATTTATTATGGACAACTTTGGTATGTAATGGATTTTTGTTTGGCATAAAGTTTCAGCATCATATATTATGCATGATATATTTACAAACATTGAAAGAAGTATTTGTTCATCCCATATTATAGGTGAAATGCATTTCCAGTGTTCTGTAATTTAACATTTTATTTTTATATAAATCAGAGGTTCGTTGTGGTGTGACATCACCAACTCTCTCAAGTCTTGTTTTATAGTCTATAATTCATACATGAAAGACGTGACCTGCACCTGTCATGCAAAACACCACAAGCTTTAATTATCACTGTAATTTCCTTAAAGATTAGCAGAACCATCTGTTACGTGTTTTACTTCCTAGTTTAGCTTCTGGGGTTTTTTTTAGGAGTTTTAGATAGAACTGAATGAATGTTTGAGTGCAACCGGACATATCAGCTCGTCCATCAGGATGGGAGTTCTCTAAGGTCTGGAAGCATCTATAATCCAAAGTAAACACTCAGACTGAAGGAAAGAGAGACCCTTACTATATAAGCAGCTCAGACAGTGAGAGCGTGTCAAGGGTTTGCTTCCCCTGCTTGTCTCAGTCATTTATCTTATCAGAGTTGCAAGGATTCCCTAAACTTCCTTCAAACATTTCAAGGAATAGTTCAAACAAAATTGTGATTCCCTGTCTGTCTGTCACTACGAGTTATGTTGTGACGACAGATTGGGGTCTTGTTCGGAGCCCGGATTCGCTCTGATTAAGAAAAAACACTAGTTTACGAATTACTAGTGGAATACTAGCATACTAGCAGTTTGTCATGATCGGCTCGCATCTTTTTAAAGATGCCGTTCCGGCCGTGTCCTCTTGGGTGCAGTCGTAACCTGACTTCAAACGATGGCCACAAGTGTTGTCTTCAGTGTCTGGGCATCCAGCACACTGAAGAAGCGTTCGTGGAGGGCGCATGTGCTCATTGCGAGTCCATGCCCCGTCAGTCCTGCGCTCACACCTCTCTCTGGGGGTCTGCAGGCAAGCCGTCAGTTGCTCCCCCGTGTTGATTCCTCTGCCCCAGGCAGAGAATTCGCGGCTGGCACTGGCAGTAATCTGAGGATTACAGTGAGAGCTTCTCCGTCAGGCACTACCTCGCGAACCTCTCACCCCTCACGTGCGGCTCCCCGGTGATTTGTCTGGTGTAGAGTACGGTACTCTATGGTACCCTTGTCCAGATCTGTGAAACCTCCATGTGTGACTCTTGGACAGGCATACTTGAGTGCTCTACCACCGGCGATGGTGGACACTATCACTCAGGCCAGGGCCCTATCAGGCGAGCCTATGCACTGAAGTGGAGTCTGTTCGCTAATTGATGTTCTTCTTGCAGAGAAGCACGATCTCATTGTGATGTTCCTGAGGGGCGCTAGGAGGTTAAACCCCCCTAGGTCGCCCCTGGTACCCTCCTGGGATCTCTCTGTTGTCCTGGCTGGCCTTCAGAGGGGTCCCTTTGAGCCGCTCAATTCAGTTGAGCTTAAATTCCTTTCTGTTAAGACAGTGCTCCAGACCGCGCTTACTTCCATCAAAATGGTCGGGGACCTCCAAGCATTTTCGGTATCCGAAGAGTGCCTTGTGTTCTAGCCAGCCTACTCTCACATTGTCTTGAGACCTCAGCCTGGATAAGTGCCCAAGGTTCCCACCACACCTTTCCAAGATCAGGTGGTGAACCTGAAAGCACTGCCCTCGATGTAAACAGATCCAGCCTAGGCATTGCTGTGTCCCGTGAGAGCCCTGTGCTTATAAGTGGACACACCTGGAGCTTCAGAAGCTCCGAGCAGCTCTTTGTCTGTTACGGAGGTCAGGGAAGGCTGTCTCCAAGCAGAGGTTGGCCCACTGTATAGTGAAAGCCATCGCTTTGGTGTACCAGGCCCAAGGCGAGCCATACACCTTGGGCGTGAGGGCACACTCTACCATGTATTTAATGATGGACATTTAATTTGGCGGTGTAGGCTGTTTGTTTCTGAAAAAAATGCAAGTGATTGCGCTTTTGCCTCCACATCCTGCTCAGCGCACTTCAGCCTCTCCACACAAACTTATCCCACATTTATTATTATAGCACATTTTTAATTTACAATTTACTTTACAATTTAACAATTTAAACATTGTTATACGCTTGAACTGTTTTAGTAGGTATATTTATAGTTTTATTTTAGACAAGTCATGATGGTTTGAGAAGGATAAAGTGATCAAATATAGATCAGCTCACTGTCTGTTGATGGCCACTTGGTCGTTAGCCTACTTTAAAAAATAAAAACTTCTATTTACTGAACAAAAAAATATACCAAACATTTTTCTAAATGAACTAAACTAACTAACTAAAACGAAACAAAATATAATAATTTTTATTATTACACACGAAACTGAACTATTTTAATAGCCACCGCAGACGTTCTTTGCGGGCAAATTAATGTCTGCCTATTAGACTGCGTCTTATCATTTTATTTTGGTATTGCATTACTCATAGCTCTAGCTACAATCAATTACTTTAATTACCTCGTAAAGCCTTGTCTCTTGTCAAAAATCTCAAGGCGACCGCAGACTTTGATGAACACTGCTGGCAACAGCGACATCTGTGTCCGTACCATTCATGTCATGACAGTGTAATCTTGTATCTCCCTGCTCCCAAGTCCCATATTTTGTATCTCCGATAAAACATTATTTTTGGGGAAATGTTGTGTTAATGTTGGTACACAACAGCACATGATAGCAATATAAGGTATAAAACCAACTTTCAACATACAATGTTTAAAAATATGCAGTTTTTTTTTTCCTTCAGCATCATATAATTCTTCAGAAATAAATCTAATATGCTGATTTGATGCTCAAGAAACATTCTTACTATCAATGCAAAATACAGTTCTCCTGCTAGAAAATTAAAAAAATATATAAATAAACAACAGTATTTTTTTTAAATATTCTAAAACATCCCTGTTAAAACTATTTTTTCTTACAATAGTATATGTCATATATATACAGTACAGTAATATCAGTATATGAATGTAAATTAAGCTGATATGTTCAAATTTTACTAGGCATCGATCATTCAACATTGTCTTTGCCAGTTGCCTGTCAGCGCCGACTAGTTACTCTGACCCTCT
The DNA here is from genome assembly GCA_034779775.1 of Enteromius afrohamiltoni. Classification (NCBI taxonomy): domain Eukaryota; kingdom Metazoa; phylum Chordata; class Actinopteri; order Cypriniformes; family Cyprinidae; genus Enteromius; species Enteromius afrohamiltoni. The sequence continues at coordinate 20,998,709 of JAUYWG010000057.1, forward strand.
CTCAAAGCCAGCTCTCTGATCTCTGACCGAACATCAACCTCTGCTGCATTAAGTTCAGAGTGGCCAGAGTAGCTTGACCTATAATGTAGCCTGACCATTATATTACAGGAAGAAAGAGAGTGTGACTAAACAATGAAAGCCACAGCTGTTCTGTACAGTAACACAGTTCAGTTTGAAGAATGAGACCGACGCGTCTTTATTCACATCAACATTTATGAATCCTGCAAATTTTCTTTTTCTGTGTAAAGAATACAGTTCAGTTTGCTGGACCAGTCTTTACAAATATGACCCTGGACCACAAAACCAGGAATTTGGGTACATTTTTGTACCCTATACATCATCTGAAAGCTGGATAATTTGATGTATGGATTGCTAAAACAATAGAGAATTTATGTTTTTTGATATATTTACTGTGGAAAATGTACAAAATATCTTCATGGAAAGTAATCTTTACTTAATATCTTCAAAATTAATCATTTTGACCCATACAGTGTATTTTTGGCTGTGGCTACATCATGTTACAGTATGACTAGTTTTGTTGTTCAGGGTCACAAATAGTGAGGTGCTATAGATCACTGAAATTATCATGTAGCCCAGTCCAGAAATGATCTATGTTTTACAGTTTAAACTTGTTATAATGTTCTCAATTTAGTCCCTAATAATCAGCTCTCCATCTTTCTTTTTATAAGTTATATACTTGTATATCATCTGCAGCATGTACTGTGTTTACACAAATATTCACTTCTATTCACCAGCAACTAAAGTGCACATAAAAAATAGATTAGCAATAATAATAAAGTTCTCATAAAGACCTGTGTGTATTCACTAAACAGTATACAGTGCACATATAAGCAAACCATCAACCCACACAGTATTTACATCACAACCCAGTGGCGTGTGGCAGACTACTGAAGTGACATGTCAAGCCTCTTGATATAAGGATAGTTCAGTTCTTGCATTCATGAATTCTGGTTTAGTGTCAGTTGTATTTTTGTGTTTTTGAAATTGTTTATTCTTACCATGGCAGTATATATCTTATCAAAAACAAAGTAAAAAATAACAAAACGAAATTTCAATTTAAAATAAGTCTTTTCATATATATTTCAGCCATTACTCTAGTCTTTAGTGTCATATAATCCCTCAGAGATCAATGGTGATTCGGTATTACCAGTGTTGAAAACAGCTGCTCAATACGTGTTTGTGGAAACCATGATTTTTATTTTTATAAGATTCTGTAAGGCTGATCACTTTATCAGCCAGCATTTTATATATAGCCTTATTTCAGACTATGTATTTGCAAAATATAGTGCACATGGAAGCAAACAAAAAGCCCACACCATATTTACACCAGAACCAGCTTAGGCATTTAAATAAAATGCTTGTAGTGAGTACCTATGTAACAGCATTGCTTGTGCCAGTACAAACATTTTGCACATAAACAGGTATTGTATATAATTATACAATAATTCGATGTTCAGTGCAGTCATATGGCTCACTGTTTGTAGACAAATCTTTTTGTGTGTTCAATAGAAGAAAGAAAAAGTTAAGGGCGGGTTAATAATGACAGAAATGTTCAGGTAAAGTTTTTCTTTCTTAATAATTCAAGTTACATTTCTGAAAAATAACCAATTTTATTGAACCTTCATAAAATCTATGTTCTTCCCAAGAGCTTTTTTCAGCTTTAACAGACAGTGACAAGTCCGTGTGTGTTTTCAGGGAGTGGGAAAGACAGCAGCAGAGTGTCTGGGAGCTGTCGCGGACACCTTTCCCTCTGCGTTTCTCCCAGTGTGAATGTAGCAAGATTCCTGCAGCTGATCTTGGCTCTTCTGATGACAGGCATTTTCCAGACTTGGACCTTCATTTCAGGTTTTCCCCTGCAGGGTGTATGAAGAATTAGCAGACGTGTTGCTGATCTGTGGTCTGCATACGGTCAGCTGGTGGCCCTCACTCAGCCTGATAAGACGGGCTGAGCCTGCTGTTGTCACATTCTCCTCCAGATTCAACAGTGCTGTCTCGGGTGATAGCAGCAGGACCAGAGGGCTTGGGGTCAAGCATGTGCACTAGCGCTTTTCAACTGCTCGCACTGATAAGTCAGAGTGTCTGGACTTACAAACAATGATGGAGGGCCAGCCAGTCAGGCCTAAAATAAACCACACACATATTTAGGTTTGTTCAAAATTAGTCTGAAATTCTTGAATCTTGTGCTTGAAACCCGTTTCCAGAATAGATGATGCTTTAGAGCTCATCTTAAACCCCCCAAAAACAACCACTTTAAAAATCTGTGACTATATGATCTATCTTTATGTTGGCTGTGCAAAAAGATATGCCTTCCTAATCTTAAAAACAATTCATATTTTGACATGCAATGTTTGCCACTTCCTTTTTTGCTTGTTTTTGTTTCAAGTACAAACAAGCTGTTCTTATTCTTATAGAAATCTTTCTTTTTTTAGCCATAGTAGCTCATTTTTAGTCCTCCTAAACTAGTTTCTAGCTTCGCTCCTGATACCAAAGAAGTCTCTGTTGCTCATTTTCATTGCATTGAAATTGTTAAACTGTTGCTACATAATTGTCAGAACATCATAGATGTGTTGGAAAGACTGGTGTCAGTAAGATTTTGGTTTAAAGGTATATAAATACTGTTATCAGCAAGAATTAATTAAATTGTTTTAAAATAAGAGTAACAACACGTATAATGTTAAGATTAAGAATCATGAAAAATGTTTCCACAAAAATATTAAGAAACATGTTTTCTACATGTTTCTTGAGCAGCAAATTAACATGATTTGAATGATGATTTTTTTTTTATTATTTTTTTGAATGATCATGTGACACTGAAGACTGAGTGATGACAATTATAGAAATAAGTAATCATAAAAATGCTTTATTTTTACTAGCTGTATTTTTACTAGCTTTAGTAAGCATAAGACATAGATTTGTTCAACGCAAACTTCTCAACCTCAGCCCTTTAAAGATATTCACAAACACAATTCTATATTCTGCTTTAACTATGTCTGTGAGACATATTTATGCTGCATTTTTTCTGTTCAGAGTATGTTCTGCTCCGGTCTATCAACTTTTCAGATAAACCCACCCTAAACATCACATCAAAACAAAACAAACTGTGACTGGTCCCTTTTATGTCTATCAAGCTATCTAAATGGGTGATTACACTGTAGAGTATAGACTTTATTCAGATCATCAAAAGTATGTTTGCCTGAAACAATGGTTCCTTGATTTTCCCGTGACTAAAAAAACGGAGAGATGCTCAAAGTGCATTCAATTTCTTTTAACCCTGATTAACGTCTTTGCCACTTATATAAGTCCATCTGTTGCACACCCATTGCCCTTTCACAATCATGGGGATGGAAGGATGCTTGCTGATAAAGAACTAGAGGGTGCAGCCCAAAACAACAATATGCTGCATTGTTTATCACCAGGCAGTGACACACCATATCAATGTTTTGGCTCTGTGGGGTCTTACCCTGGTAGAGATTAGCAGAAAACTCTTTTCTGGATCTCAACCTTCCTCAGGGCTGGTGATACACAAATCAAGCATAAGCAGAAAGCCCCGTCTTAAAACTCAGGGGAAGATCGGTTAATGGCTGTAGCTTTTGCCTGGAGGCCAGAATTGACTTTACAGTTTATTAATTTTTAGGTGTTTTCCACAGCACAAGATAAACTCTGTACACAAGCTTATGTTCTGAAGACCAAATGTTAAAAGTGATAAAGACATTGCAATTTTGTTATATACATATATGTGTGTATACATATACATATATCTGACAAGCCAGTAATGATTAGCACAGGTGTCCCAAGAGGACACCCTTCCTTTCTTCTGTTTGTTTTTGGTGTTGAAGAGAAGATTATCTTGTTGGCCTTCACTGGTGCCACGTGTGAAAACGTATCTCTTTCTCGGACTGCGGTTATATATCCTGCCGTCTAGAGTAGTGATTTCACAGTGGTCAGGTCACTTAATGTGTATCTGATGACTTCCTCTTTCTTGTCTGTTAATTACTTTAACACATTTGCCTTTGGAGTCTGCTCAGACTGGGGGCGTCCAGGGCAGCTGCTTCCCTGCAAGCAGAGCGAGCCAGAAGCCACTGATATGGGAGCAGAGCCAGACTGCTTATGCAATTGGATTAAAGAGTTAAGACTTTCAGTGTCAAACAGCAACATCAGTGCATTTCTTAAGTGACTTCTTCTCTTAATTTACTTTAATTATTGGGGTGGTTACGCCACCCCAAAATAAAAATGCGGTCCTTAATCACTTACCCCAATGCCGTTCCAAACCTGTAAAAGCTTTTTTTGTTTTTGGAACACAGTTTAAGATATTATGAATGAAAACTGGGAGGCTTGTGATTGTCCCACTGACTGAAAGTATGAAAGACGTCAGAATACTCATTATTCATTAGTGGTCCAACCGTATGACGTTGAAGCAATGAAGCAACGAAGCAATGAGAATACTTTTTGTACAGAAAGTCGAAAGTACATATTCACTAAAAAAAAAACATTTCTTTACCCACAATGGATGAATTTGCTGAACTGAACTATACTAAAAAAATGCCGTATTTCCGAAGATTTAATTCAAATTAAACTGTCATGTTTTAAAAGGATCAACAATTACTTATGTGGCAACTAAAAACTTGCAAAATGTTCATTTGTTTATAGTATTTAGCTCAATAACTTTGTCTAAACAGCTGACAATGCATCAAAATCAATGTGTTCCGACACTGGAAACAAAGCTATTGTGTAAATAACGTAGGTGCCACAGTGAATAAAAGGTATGTTTAACAGTTGGGTAATGATGTTTGAACAATGTGAGCTGAATGTAGAAGGGGAAGCCCATGGCTTCCTCAAACTCGTGTATCCTGACAGGAAGCTCAGGTCATAAGACAGGAAGTAGAGAAGGGGCACCTGTCTGTGTGTGTTCTCACCCCATATATGCCATTTTTGTATTTCAAACCCTCACTGTGCACTACAGCAGAGTTTAAAAGGTCTTTTAAAGATTGATAAACATGTTTACATGAGTGAACACTCCCTTGATAGCCATGCAAAATGACCACATTGATATTGTTCTGAAGCTGACAGGCGCTTTGTGTCGAGCCAAACGCCACTTGCAGTGTAGTGTATTTGTGAGCATAGCATGTGGGTTGATGGGTGCCGAAGCCAAATGCCGGACACAGTTCGATGGAAAGCCGTGACAGAAATACTGCCCCAAAACTGAGAATGGCAGGAAGGGCCCTATTATTCTGACCCATTCTCTTCAACGTTGGCCCATACGACGCCTGGAGCCTGTCTGCCATGAACTCGCTTCCCAGGATTTCCGACTCACGGCCGGCACTCCGACTAAAAGCCAAATATTTCACTCCAGAGACGCACAAGGCTTCCTGATATAGGATGCACTTGCTTGTCTCTCTGTGACCTTAAACACCAATAAAGCGCCTATAATATGACTTTGGAGTCAAAAGTCCACAATCCTAGGATATCGTCGGTTTGTGGCTGTTCGCTCTTCCACTGACAGGAAAAATAAACAGATGCCCGTTTGTCTCGGACAGATTGGATAACAATGAGAAAGAAGTAGATTATTTACTCAGGAGTTAATTGTTTCAGGTTGGCGCTGAAATGAAACCTTCTTGTGCTTAAATTAAGAAAGTCATCAAAGGAAACTTATCAGGTTAGATATAATCTTAAAATCTTGTTGGTATTTGATCAGCAAGAAAATGAAAGTTATCAGTAGATAACCAGTTTATTTTTGATTAGCAAACACTTTTCATTCATTCCGAATTCATTCACTAATCACAACAACATCCCTTGAGTAACTGAAATAACGATGGAGCTAGATTATGATCTCAGTCACTTCCTAGATTCTTATAGGTTTTTGGTTGCAGATGTTGTGTAGGAACTGCTTAAAAACCAGATTAAACCAGCAAAAGGTGGTCAGGCTAGTCTTTTTTGCATGTTTTAGGAAAGTTTAGAGCACTTGCCAGATGTTCAGACCAGACTTGAACACCAAAAAAACTACTTTAAACAGTAAATCCTGGTTCTCAAGTGACTTTTCTTAAATGCCCATGTTTTCCTAACCATTTTACTCACACTGTACTTGAATTTAACAGGACAAATGTTTGTTTGCCATGAATCTAAAGCAGGTCAGTGTACTCTCAAGGAAGAGTCCAGGCTGAGGAAGCTGGTGCCCAGGCAACAGTGTCTGTTGCCATGAAGCAGTTAACTTGGTTTTAAAAAGGCAGTTTGCAAGTGACTAAGGGCAGCCTTGTGTTCAGAGAAGGGCTTGAGATTGTGGCTGTTGCTGTTGTTTTCATTGTGTGCTTGGGACTCGGGGAGGGTAAGAACAATAATGCATGTAATGCTGATTTTGGAACGGGTCCACCCAGCTTTTCCCAGGCTGGCCAGCCTTGGGAACCACTGATAGCATGGCACATCAGGGCTGGGCCCCTCTCGCCGGGCCCAGGGGCAGGGCCGCCCGCCTTCTCCAAGCAAGCATGTTTGGGATGAAAGGAATCCTTCCTCCTGCCTGGGAATAGAAGAAACACACACAAACATCCACAAACGCTTGCCCTAAGTTGTGTCACAGGGTTGGCCCCACTTTGGCCACATGCTATGAGAAGTCTCAGAGGTGACACTGACGAGCTTGTAGCTCCACGCTGCCTGACGGCAGACTTGGCGGAGGCCATATTCCGTTTTTTGTTTTGTAGTTCTGCCCCAGACTGATATCACTGGCACTTGTTTTCTATCAGCCAAGGATGAAACGCAAAAACAAACAGAATAGCAGTGAAAGCTTTTCACAATAATATGCATTACTGGTTAATAGTTTGGAATAATTCTGATTTTTTAATATATATTTTAATATTTAATAATAATATTTCATAATATAAATTAAATCTGCTATGCTCAAGAAAGATGTATTTATTGGATAAAAAATACAATCCAGTTGTTAAATATAGTTTTTATTTTGATATATTTAAAAATTAAATCAAATTAAATTTATTCCTTTGATGGCAAAGCCATAGATCAAACTTTGTGTTTGTCTGCTCTCCTGTCATTATTTTCACTATACCTTACATTTATCCTAAAAAGAACTTTGAAAATTCTTGAGTGGGCATATCCATCAACAGGGGAAAACGAGGGAAAGTCCGGGTCTGTGAAGCCGGACAGACTGCTTTAATTAGCCCTTATATACTTTAGGTCACACCTGGGAGAGCTGCAGCCTGCCCTGAGCTATGAGAGGCTGTTGACAGCTTGATTGGAGCTATCTGTGGTGAGGACTGGATCTGGTACATGGTGTGAAAGGCAATGGGTGATGCAGTACAGAGGTTTGTTTGTATATTAATCGCTATATTGGGTGATCATAAAATTTTTTCACAGTTTGTTTGTTTGTTTCACAGTACATTTGCTTTCAACCAACTGATCTCAAGTTCATTTTAAGCGATGTAGTCAATCAGTTCTTCTGAAGTTCATACTAGAATAACCACAGGTATAATTCATCACAACTCAGCACTTGATCAGGTTTGAAAAGCAGAAAATTTCCAAATTTCTTTGGCCTTTGCTCTGAACTGTAAATCTTTTTTTTTTTTTATCATTTAAAACCTTTAAAAGTTCAACTAACTTTCTTTAAAAAAATGAGTGAATGAATGAATTGTATATCTTAATATATATTATATATTTATATAAATAAATGAATGAACAATACTGCATATGTGAGAAAGTCAGAAGCTGCCCTCTTCCACAATGCCAGCTTGATATTTGTAAGGTTTTCTATCATGTTAGTTAAATTAGGCATACAACAAACAAACAATGTGAAGAATAGGGTTATGAGCTGTGGCAGCAGTGGTGGGGGTGACGCTCGGCTCGCGGTAACCTCCCAGTGGCAGCGGCCCTGCCGGCCCTCCCTGTGTTCCTGGCCGTCTCTCACATGGTGATTGGGTTTCAACGCAGGGCTCAGAGCTGTGGGAACGAGTCATCACACTGGCGGCCTGCCTGGGAGACTGTGCTACGCTCCACCAGGGGGAAGGCACATGACAAGGGGGGGTTTTGTGAGCCCAAACAATGTGCCGTCTTCACTGTTTAACCCAGGAAATTCACTACAGCTGGAGCCTCCAAATAGATGAGAAGGCCATGTGTGAAAGTGTGTCTGCCTGTGTGTACGCTCATATTTTCTCAAACAACTTTGAATACTTTTGCAATCGTTGTTTGATTAAACATTTTAAATGACATTCTGTACGTCCATTATATGATAGGATATTCATTTTATGTTTTACCAATAAAGTGTCTTATTAAATAAAGGTTTGTTGTAGTGTAATTATTTTTGCTTTACATTACATAAGGTTAACCTTAATGATTTACCACAGTTTTTGTTGTTGCTATTAACAAGCATTTTCATAGACACAAGGTTAAAATAAGTTTGCTTGTTTTTTACAAACATACACGTAGTACGCATAGATTTTAAACAGGGTTTCTGGTAGCCTACCTAAAAGTAAAAATCCTTTAGCAATGAGGTAAAACCAACTGAATTAGACTTTAAATCGACTAAAACTTTTATCTTTACTGAATCTATCCTTGCTTTTGTGTTAATAAAATAAAAAAATAAATCAATAAATATAACGCAAATCGTCAGCCAATTTTGGCACGCGTGAGATAAACTTCAAAAAGATGCTGACAGAAATGCCAAACTATCCGTACACCGAATAAACCTGCTTATATTTTGGCAAGCCACTCTGCATCCTCAGCCTCGCCAGAAACCCTTTACATAGATTTCCTGCCTATCTGCGCTCTGTCGGGCTCTGAAACACCGTCGCCTTTCTTGTGCAAAGTGTTTCTCACGCTTCTGGGGCCCTCGGGTGCAGAACGCGAGTGCTGAAGCTGGGCAGAGTCAATTATCAGGGGAATGAAGTTTGAGACCTCCATTCGGTGGCTCGGGGCGTGTTTTCTTTTTTGGGTGGGTGTTCCCAAAGCAGGACGTGGGCGTGAATGTGAGACTGAGGCTCCAGCGGTTCGTGGGAAAGACGCTCAGAGAGTTTGGTGACTGTACCTGTGCGCACTGCATCATGAAGCGGCCTTGTGAGGACAGCACGTCCGACAGCGACATGGACGAAACTATTGATGTGGGCAGCGAGAACAACTACTCTGGGTAAGCGTGCATGGGAACCACAGCTTGATTGTTGTTCTGTTGCTGAGGATTCACTTTATCTTTAGATTATCTAAAGCTTTATTAAATATATAAAATGCACACGGTAATTACGTTTATTATAACTAAATATAATTAATAAGGTAGTATACATTTTTTATGTTAAAACTGAGAAATGAAATACGTAAACATTAGGCTGTGATGCTTAACAGGACGAAAGTCAGAAATGTTACTGAATCATGTATCAGAGTGATTAAAACTTTCATTTTCATTTTTTTGATAGCCTACGTAATAACTGTAGCCTACTGTTTTAATAAAGTTAGTAATTTATATTATTTCATGTGACCTAAATGTGGTTAATCTGGTATCATTTGATACATGTGTTATTATTATTTAATATGACTAAATTAAACTGACTATGTTATTATGGGTTAGATCGAGGATAAATTTTATTTTTACCATTTTATACCATTTTTTCACTAATGCGTACATGTTACTAGACATTTTTGTTAGTAGCTGTTAGTAGAGATCAGAGCTATTATTGATCTTTAAAGCATTATATTAAAGAATTTTGTTTGTTAAAAGCTTTACAACGTTATAAAGAAGTACTAATAATAGACTGTTAATAATTATAACCTAAAATATATTGTAGCCCAAACATAACTGGTTCGGTTAGTCAAAAATCTCAAATATATTTTAATATGCTTGAATAAAAAAAAATGTTTGGGTAACATCTATAAACGAAACTGTGTACTGATAAGTTTTCATCCCCCTTTTCCTCCCAAAGTCAAAGCAATGGTTCGTTTATAAGATGTGGCTCACCTACTACAACATCTCAAGTCATGGCCAGAAAGAAGCGGAGAGGGGTAATTCCTTACTTTTATTTATATATTTCTTAAAATCTTTTAGCTAATTTATTTAAACCATATACCACAATACACTACACTCTATTAATTATTTCATACATTGCAGATCATTGAGAAAAGGCGCAGGGACCGAATAAATAACAGTTTATCAGAGTTGCGTCGTCTGGTGCCAACAGCATTTGAGAAACAGGTGAGTTCATGTTTCTGCTTCAGTCCTTGCATGCCTTATATATACGCATTATGAAAGAATTAGTTCTGATAATTATAATAAAATTAAAAGTAAGTGGAAGAGGATGTTGTCAAAGCTATCATATTAAAAACCCTTACATATCCTATTGCTTCTCCCAAGGGATCTGCCAAGTTAGAGAAGGCGGAAATATTGCAGATGACAGTGGATCACTTGAAGATGCTCCAGGCCACAGGAGGAAAAGGTAGTCTGCTTGTTATTGGCTTTGCACACCACCTAAAGCTGTAGTGAAATTTGACTACGGAGTTCCCTTTTGACCAGATTAAAGTGGAAATCAATGTTAATGGTAGGATTGAACTCGTGGGAAAGTGCCGGCAGGACAAAAGAAGCACTTGACCCTGGGATTGTGTTTGCTTTCATAAATCCATGGGAGGGGAGTGGGGCCACATTCACAGGCTGCACTGTTGGGGGTTTGTTAGGGCTTTCCAATGAGTGTTAAAACCGAAGCACTGGGGAGACAAAACAAACATACAAACAGGTCAGGTCACAATCCCGGTTCGCTTAGCTTTAGCCTCTTGAACACTGTGAGGTTGCATTTGATTTGTCATGATTAAAGCTTCAAAACAAGTCACCTTTATTTATTTAGCGCTTGAATTGTTCGCAGCAGCTTCACAGTCTAACAAGCAGGAAAATAACACAATCAGTAAAGCAAACTTATGATATATTCAACTACTGCTGAAAGGCAGCTCTACAGAGAAAAACATTTCAATATTCAGCTAATTATTCAGTGTTAATTAAATACAGTTCAATAATTGTTAAAAGCTCATTAATTATGAAATGAGTTCAATTCAGCTAACGCAACATTTAGTGTCACTGTTACAGAATTCATCAATTATGAAACAAAATCAATTCAGTACTTTATTTGAAGATGTCCTTGTTATAGTGGACATTTAAGGGCTAAGTAATGTCAATTAACTATATGCAATTACTATATGGTTGGGTTAGGATTAGAGTTTGTTTTAGGGTTACTATATAATTATGTATAATGTATTGCTATTGTAATAGTTATTACGTGTAACAAGGACACCTTATAATAAAAAGTGTTACCAAAAAAGTGTTTTAGTGTCATCATTCAGCTCAATTCAGTTCCAGCTTTGTTTTCATCCATTGGTGTCAGTGCGGTCAAATCAATAATGCGGTATTACTAAATATTAACTGTCTCAAATGTCAGGAGCCCAAATGGAGAAAAAATAACTTGAGAGAGAAGTGTGGCATTCACATTTTAATTGTTTTCTCTCTTTCGGTCTCTCAGGGTACTTTGATGCTCATTCTCTGGCCATGGACTTCATGAGCATCGGCTTTCGGGAGTGTCTAACTGAAGTGGCGAGGTATTTGAGCTCCGTTGAAGGTCTGGATTCCAGCGACCCCCTCCGCATCCGCTTGGTTTCTCACCTCAGCAGTTGCGCCTCGCAGAGGGAAGCGGCTGCCATGACCACATCAATGGCCCATCACCAGCAGGTCCTCCACCCGCATCATTGGGCCGCCGCTTTGCATCCCATCCCGGCGGCGTTCCTGCAACAAAGCGGACTTCCATCCTCAGAGAGTTCCTCTAGCAGGTTGTCTGAGGTTCCTCAGAGGGGTGCAGCACTGCTGACCTCCTCCTTCACCCACAGTGACTCCACGCTCAGAGCGCCCTCTACTGGCAGCGTCGCCCCTTGCGTACCTCCTCTGTCCACCTCGCTGCTTTCGATATCGGCGACGGTTCATGCGGCGGCCGCCGCTGCAGCAGCGCAAACCTTCCCTCTAACATTTCCTGGAGGATTCCCTCTTTTCAGCCCCAGCATAACGGCATCTTCGGTGGCTTCTTCCACCGTGAGCCCTTCCGTTTCCACATCCACCACATCCCAACAGAGCAGCGGAAGCAGCAGTAAACCATACCGACCGTGGGGGACTGAAGTGGGAGCATTTTAAGTGTTGGATTTGCTCTTGTTGCATCTGGACGTCTTCCACACTTTGTACATAAAGGAAAGAAAACAAGCTATTGTGCCTGCTTTGGTCAGCACTTTGGGTTTTTTCTTTACACTTGTGCACATATGCAACATCAAACGTAAGCCAACTTTCTGGGAGGGAAAGAAAGACCGAGTTTACACTTCAAGCTGCGTGGACACCCATAACAATGAAGAGCGGTTAAAAATCCGTTTTAACTTCATGTGAGGGGTTGTACTGTGGGACAGTGCCTGCAAAAACACTGCTAAAATGCAGCATTTGAGATTTATGCTTTGATATTTTTACATAGAAAAGCATATGTGATTTTCACAAACACACAGTATAGCTTTAGAGTAAACCAGAACAGCTTGCTCAAATACAAACCAAAGGTTTTGCAGATAATCACTAGTGAGGTGTTAATCAGTTTTGTAATCCTATGATTAAACAATCCAGTTTGTAAATCTGTATATGTGTAAGATTGTAACTAGAGTTTATATTGAAATTAGACAGACGAGTTGGTATGATGCACTTCAATCACTACTGTATTTTTTGGGGGGGGAGACAGGATCTTCTCCGCTTTACACAATAGGCCTACTGAATTTTAAAAAAATAACATTCACTAATACTCATATGTGAGATTTCTACTACTGTAACTTTGTTACCTTTTTAATAACCCTACCACGCTCTGTAAGATGTAACCGTTTTCTATGCAAAAAAGAAAAAAAAAACAGATGTCCCTGAAGAAACTGTGTGTTTTTTCATTCTGACACATATGCCATAAAACCATAATTCCATTTGCTTTCACCACAACAGATCATGGAATGTTATGAGAGAAAGTAATTGTTTTCCCATAGCATTATATGAGTTCTTGAAATTGTATGGTGGAAAAAAAATATTTGCATTCTTTTATGTGTTTTTCTAATAATGCAATAGAGGCCAATGAAGTGGAACAAACAACTGCAATTATAAGTGCCACTTCAACAGTTATAAATCTGTTGACAAACTTTAAAGTAAGCTACAAACACATTTACTGAATAAAACACACACACACCAACATTCAACATAGTTACATAATCAGCAGCAGTTTTAAATGTTCACTTTTGTTTGTAAAACGTTCAATGTCAAATTTCATGCTGCTATGATTTCTGTTATCACTGTCAAACATTTTAGATAACCTGAAATATATTTAATGTGGTAACGTCTATGGTTTTGCTAGTTAAAGTAAAGTAAATACAAACATAACTTTAACACAAGATAAAACAAAATTCATTTAAATATGTTCACTTTTGTTTAAAAAATCAGTCAATGACAAATTTGTTGACGCTGCTAACATTTCTTATTTGATGTTTACTGTTATTCACAGACAAGGTCCCTCAAGGTCCCCCTTGGTCCCTGAGGGACAGCTCAAGTCAAAACTTATGTAGCTATTCTGGCGGGCGTGAACAAACCGCCGGTCGGACTGCAGTAGTGTGCGCCACATGAAAGCACAACAACACCAGTCACTCCTCCCCAAGATGGGTCTTTATGCCGGCCTAATCCACTCCCTTTATGCTAGGGTCTGTTAGACAGATTTACATTAGTAAATCACTGTCACGCCATTAAATTCCTTAAGAGAAAAAGTATCAGCATTTCCAAGTGAATGGGGATTAAGGCAAACAGCGCCTGCTACCCACCGGCAATCATGGGAAAAGTGCGGGACCATAAATCCGCCCGTTATCTGCTTTAGAGCGGCTGGTTCTCACGCCAGGCCCCTGCCTTTGAAGTGGCCGTCATATATCAAGGGCGCACATGATCTCCCCAAAACATCACACAGGCAAAGAGTCAGCGGTGTGAACATGGTCAGTAAGCCTGTCAGCTTCATTAGTTTCCACACATGAAAATGGTTTAGCTACTACAAGATGTGTTTCATGCTCCAGACCGCAGGATAAAAGCAGAATAGATATGATCACAACTCACGTAGATCATATTTTAGGCTCTAGGGCGCTGGATCAGTCATTTTGACTTTTTAACCTGAACTGTTTGGTATTAGGCTATCAGTAACAGTTCATATAATGAAGAGGATGCATTTAGCATGTGAATTTTAAGAGAATAGATAGATAGATAGATAGATAGATAGATAGATAGATAGATAGATAGATAGATAGATAGATAGATAGATAGATCATTAACACCATGGTATATATTCAATGGTATTTCTATGTCTTTACCCACAGTAGCCTACGTTTTCTATAGGAATTACCAAGCATTATTAACATAAAATAATTTAAGAGAACAATTTTCCCATTATAATTTAAATGGTGAAGTGTGGAGTCTGAAAAGACAACAGGGTCTTTACTAGAGAAATGCTGCCATCTGCTGCGAGATCGTTTTAAGCCGCAGCTTGTTCTTCATTTAGTCACTCGTTTTTGCAGAATAAGAACAATTGGTATTTTTTATAGTTTCTGCGATACACATACGCACAGAACAAAAATGGGGAAAATAACATGACATTATTAAACTAGTTTAATGATTGACGTCATCCTCATCTGACCAATCAGTTTCACGTTTTTTTTTTCACGCAGTCAAAACACGGAAGTACACATCTGGTATAACGTAACACATGTTTTGCGCTAAATGTAAATGCCTAGCAAACGCATTCATTTCCTGATGTTCCGTGACATTGTTTATTGGATATTTATCGACAAACATTTGACGTTTTACCACAAAGTAAGTGGTGAATACATTTTTTGTGGACTTTAGAGTCAGTAGTGCAATGACCTAGTATTTGTGCGCCGTGTTGTTAAGGAGGATGAAGTCGTTTAAATCTCCAGGTCGTCATGGATATGCGGTGGAGATTTCACCTTTTCTGTCTTCTACGATCGCGTGTGCGTCATCGCAGTATTATGGGATAGCAGGTAATATTTGTAGTATTGTATGAACATACATAAATAAAATTGGCATACGTGCCAGTGAAAACTCTTCATGTCTTTTAGGATGTGGGACACTTTTTGTGCTGGAGCAGAGAGAGGCAGATGTTTCACTTGTGAAGAGGTAATTTGTTGGCAGTTTTAAGACTTTTCTTTTTCTACTATTGTAAAGTAAAACAGTGTTTTTACACACACTATGTGTGTGTGTGTGTGTGTGTGTGTGTGTGTCCCGGACCACAAAACCAGCCATAAGGGTACATTTTTGAAAGTGAGATTTAATTATATCGTTCGTTAGGATAGGACGCAATGCAATTTGAACATGTGGAATCTAAAGGTGCAAAAAAATCAGGTAACACTTTAAAAAGGTAACTAGTTAACTATTAACTTCTACAACCCTCAATAAATACTTATTTTTCTGCTTATTAATAGTTAGTAAGGTAGTTGATAAGTTTGATTAGTGGGTAGGATTAGGGATGTAGAATAAGGTCATGTAGAGTAAGGCATTAATGTGCAGAATAAGCACTAATAAGCAGTAATATGCATGCTACTAAGCAACTAATAGGTGTAAATATAAAATAAAGTGTTACCAAAAATGAAATATTGAGAAAATCAATCCTTGTCCAAATTAATTTCTTAGCAATACATATTACTAATCAAAAATTACAATTGATATATTAACAGTAGAAAATGTACAAAAAATCCTAATGCAACATTATCTTGATTTTTGGTATAAAAGAAAAATCTATAATTTTGACTACAATGTATTTTTGGCTGTTTGTACCACTTTTTTGTGGTCTCGGGTCACATCTAATTTTATTTATGTATTTATTAGCAATTAGTAAATAGATTATAGGAGAGATTTACATTTTTTAAGGCCACCATGAACGCAGGTATGTAGCGTCAAGGAAAGAGGAGATGCTCATTAAATAGAGGTATTAAAAGGAGTATCTTTCTCATACACAGTTTTGACTGGAATGATGGGCTCTTTGATGTGACATGGAGCGAGAACAATGAACATGTTCTGGTGACAGGAGGAGGTGATGGATCTTTACAGATCTGGGACACTGCCAACCCGCAAGGTCTTCTGCAGGTGCTGAAAGGGCACACGCAAGAGGTGAGTCCACTCTCTCTATATTTCAAGCTCTCCCTGCATTTAGCACTTTATAACTTCAGAACTGCAAAACATCTGGCTTTTGTGTAGGTGTATTCAGTAGACTGGAGTCAGACACAGGGGGAGAACCTGGTGGTATCGGGATCATGGGACCACACAGCCAAAGTGGTAAGTGGAGTTTGTTTTAGAAGGTGAATATATGCAGACATTGTTTAAAAAAAGAGACTTCCTTCAATTCTTAACTAATGCTAAAAAGCAAAATAAAATGCAACAAAACTTTAAAATAAAGACGTTTCTTTCCGTGCGCTGGTGAACAGACATGGAGTTAATGTTGTTACTTGTTGATATAAAGTGAGCTTCATGGTTGTCTTGTTTTACACACAGTGGGATCCGGAGCGATGTCAGTTAGTGAGCTCCCTGCAGGGTCATGAGGGTGTCATCTACAGCACTATCTGGTCTCCTCATATCTCAGCATGCTTTGCTTCAGCCTCGGGTAAGAGAACGAGCTGTATCCGTCCTCCCATGAGGTTTGGAAGGATTGCTTCTTTAGACTACAAATATTTTAGGGGGGTCAGACATGCATATGCAGAGAGATGGTAGCATGTGACAGATCAAAATAATCATAATCAGACAAAGCCTTATTACCAGGTGTTTTTTTTTTACATGAAGAATTTGTTTTGGTGAAAGAAGCTTCCAAAGCACAAACAGAATGACGTGACAAGACAAAGATAACAGAAGTAATAAAATGTGCAGTGAATGTAAACAAAATAAATTTATTTCTAAGAAATGCATGTACAGATAAAATATTCGAAAGCAACTGAAGACTGTATTATACTACCAGACCAAGGCTATTTTTGCTAATTATATTGTGAGAGATGGGAGAGAAAAGGAAATTAAGTATATATGTAAAATATATATATATATATATGTATATTGACTTTTTATTTTTATGTATTTTTTTGTGTATTATATATACATA
>JAUYWG010000057.1:21029207-21057245 GCA_034779775.1 Enteromius afrohamiltoni
CCATCGTCTCACTCTTCTCGGTATCTAGTTACGCATGATCCCGCCTTCCTCCCCTTCTCCGCCTTTTTCCTTCGCACTTTCAAGGGGGGCGAACGGGACCGAGGCTCGCTCCGAGCTCTGCCCTCGCTAGGGCTACTATCAGCAGGGCTCGGGGTCCGCCGAGCTCCCGGCTCGCCCCCGGACAGCACGCCAAATTTGCTTATTTAATTTAATGAAGAAGTGCGAATTCGGGAAAAGTGATTTATTAACTAATTCATAGAAATGAATTGGACTGGACTAATAAATCAGTTCTGGCTGTCCATTTGAGTCAGTATTATTCTAGTATTATGTTAGTATCTCTGAGGTACTATACTTTTAGTTTTTATTTAAAGATTTTATTAAAGTTTTGTTTGTGTCTTTCTTTGTTACGTGTCTGTCATTTATATTTTTATGAGTTTTTTTATAGTTTTTATTAATTTTATTTAAGTTTTAGTTTTTGTTGTTTCAGTTTTCCTACATCAAGCCCTAAATGAAAATGAAAACTGCTTCCTTGGCAGCTAGCTAAAAAATATATTTTTTACTTACTTTTATTTAATTTCTAAAAATGTTTATTTTATTTTAAGTTATAAATTTTAATGGTTTAAGGTTTAATCCACTTTAATATCCATACAGTGAACTTTTTTCAGTTTTTTGTGAAATTAAGGTAGTTCTGATTTTGCAAAAATCCACTTTTTTGCCATTTTAAAGCAAATGAATAAATTATATATCTAATATTGCCAAAATATTGATATAATTGTGCTATACTGTATCAACCAGTCTTACTTTTATGATTTTTTTTCTTTGTTTTTTGTTTTATGACGTCTGTTCTGATGGACCAGTGGCTCGTAATTGAGAATCTTAAATCAATATTTCCATGACTCCATCTGCAGCAATTAAACTCTCACTGTATGGCCTGGTCTGTTGACCTCACTTCACCTCTGATGTTTGTCTGTTGTTTTAAACAATCATCTGCAGATAGGTGGCATGCCTTGTTCGTAGAGCGTGTACAAGGAACAGGTCACGTACAGTAACAGAGCACTCAGCTCATTGAGATGTGGGCCGCGGTCCTCAAGGGAGCCGGTCCTGTCTTACGCCAGCACTCACAGTGATGAAGAAAAGTCAGAGCAGTCAATGAGCCATCACTGAGCTGACAAGAGACAGCAAACCCCTCAGCTCCATTTTGACATTTTTCTGAGATTTAGCTTTGAATACCTTGCAATCCGTAGGTCACGTCAGGTCCTGAGGCCTGTGAATATAAAACTCTTCTTTTTGTGTGACGTTGTATGTTTTATATGGAGCATGATGGATTTGATTTGAATTAATTTTATGCAGTCAAGGGAATTAATGTACGATTTAATTGAAGGTAGAACTGAAAAGTAAACTGTTATATATCTAACTGAAAAAACGTAGTGTCACCCTGTATTTGCATATGCAGTGTATTTTTGTGTTAACTAGAATGTTGTCTCAAAAGTTTGGAGTCAGTAAAATGTATTGTTTTATTTAAAGAAAAAAAAAAAACTTGATATAAGCGTGATAAAAGACACACTGTCGGGGCTTATTTCTGCGATAACTACCGGCTGCCTCTACATTATCCCTTACTTAACAACCTCCTTACTAACTATTAATGAGCAAAAAATTAAGAATTTATTAAGGGAAAAGTTAAATAGTTACCAAGTGTTACCTTTTCTAAAGTGTTGCTATATAGCTTTATCTGCACAAAACATTATGTGGCACAACCGTTTTTAAATTTTAATAAGAAATGTTTCTTAAGCAGCAAATCACTGATAGAGATATATATATATAATACATTTTATATAATAAACAAAATATTTAAGTAATAAAGCAAAAAAAAAAAGGAAAAATTGTTTTAACCCAAAGGTTTTAAATGGTAGCGTAATATATTTTGCGTATAATGCAATTAAAATAATAATAGCCCTGGACCTGTATTGTCAAAATACAGTAATATGCGTAAGACCTTAATTTAGACAACTTTAAAGGCAATTTTCTCAATATTTACATTTGGGGGTTTTTTTGGTTTTTTTACAGATTCCAGATTTTTAAATAGTTGTATCTCAGCCTTATTTATTCAACATTCAGATTCAAATGATGTATAAATCTCAATTTCAAAACATTTTCCCCTATGACAATTCCAGTAATAAATCAGCAGATTAGAATGATTTCTGAAAGTGACACTGAAGACTGGAGTAATGATGCTTCGTATCACAGGAATAAATTACATTTTAAAATATATTCCCACAGAAAACAGTTATTTATATTTTACAATATTACAGTTTTTCTGGATTTTTAATTTAATAAATGGAGCCTTGATGAGCAGAAGAAAAAACCATAAAGATATGGTTTAAAGACCATTTCATATCTTACTGTTCTAAAACTTTTGAACGGTAGTGTATGTGTAGTAGATTGTTTAAATTTTGTAGCTTTTCGTCACTATCCAATGGTTTGAACTTTCGTTTCAAACCCTTAAGATTCCATCATGCGTTCTCAAAGCTTCCTTAACTTCTAAACTTTTTTCTCAAAATTCTTTGCATTGTTTACAGAGTATAATAACTCCATTCAGCTTCCTCAAGGCTTGGCCATTACCTTCACATCTCATTTTGATAATTTTCGAGTTTCCTGTCAATCAGAATGCAAATTTGGGAAGCTTTTAAGCTCATTTAGACATCTTGCCCATTTCTGAGTGTTTTGTAAGTCTCTTAGAAGACGTGATGTGTCTCTTACACTAATAGTGCGCAACCAGAAAAATCGCAAAAAATAGCCTGCAGTGTGTCAGAGCCAAATTACAGGATTGGAAAAACGATGCATGTGTGGATTCTCTCTTATTGTTAATTCCGTAAGGGGCGTAAGTGCAGCTGTTGGCAGGCTGCAGGTGGTGCGGGATGTTCCTGCAAGGCGAGGGCAAGAACTGTGAAGTGCTTTTTCTACCGCAGTCTCCCTGTTCGCTGCCAACCGTACACACAAACTCCCACACATGCACACCTCGAGCTGCTCGTACTCACTGTCAAGGCAACACATCCTGAGCCGTTGTTAAAGACATATTTTAGAGTCAAGGGTGATCTAACACCACCAATGTCATTTATTGTCTTTATGGATGCGATTAAAGGTCGATTTTGACTATTCCTTACCATCAGTTTAAAAACACTTTCCCTTTTTTACTCTTTCGGTTTGATTGATCACCTCAGTTTAGGTTTGCGCACATGCTGAACATTTGTACAGTCATTATGCCTTTAAACAAAGTGAAGTCTTCAAATGCGGTAATTATACTTTGTTGTACTGAATAAAAGCCCAGCTCCGACTTCATCTACACCCACAGCAGGTGATGCATCATACCTTTACACGTTTTGACAAGAACCTAACACATATCTCTCAAAAGAGGACATGTTTTTAACAGATATTGTTCTTCGGATGAGCAGAGCGGAATCACATTCTTGTTCTCTTGCCTCCAGTTGTATTGAGCGCTGTGCTATCAGCTGACCACCCGCTCGCTCTTGCTCTCTGCATCTGTTTCTACTGTGCTCTCTGGCACTCAGTCTCTGTTGTGCGTTTTGCAGTCGGGTAATTAATGAAGGATGTTTTTTCCCCTCAATGGGTGAGTCACAGGCTTTCTGTTGGAGCGCTCTGGAGTAATGAGAGAATGGAGAAAAGGACTGCAATAAAGAGGAGTGGAACATCACTATATTACTTTCGCATTGAGTTGAATTTTGTCTGTTAGGACATTTGAAGTTCTATTAATAGAACATGAATTAGAACGGACTTGTGTATCGTCCATATATGCTATTTTGAAATAATAGTATTTTTAAGCCAAGCAAAGATTGTTGCTTTCTTATAGAGAGAGTATTTTTACTTATTAATAATAATAAATATATATATATATATATATACACATATATCAGTATATGTTCTTGTCATGCCATATTCAGTTTGTCTTGATATTGCTATTCCAAATTATAATGAGGAGAATATAACAACAGTACATTGTTACCTGTACATGGTACCGTAATTTAATGTCCTCACGCAGGCAAAAAGAGATGCTTTAAAAAGTCTTTGAAGCAGCATCAAAAGAAACAAACAATTCGTTGGCCGAACATCATTATTGTATATTTCAGTAAAGCAGCAGATGCATAAAAATCTCTTTGTTTTGTAATTTCAAGGGTGCTCTCTCAGCAATGCTGGAGTGAGACCACTGGGGATTTCTTTATTTCCTGTCTTGATCCTTGTGGGGAAATAATAAGCTTTGTGCTTTACATGAATTTACGTTTATTTTTCACTCTTTCTGATGCTATGTATTTGTACTTTTTAAATTATATATATTTTTTATCCATTTTATTTTAAAAGAAGCTATGACCCTTTTAAATTGTAACCAGTTGGCTGGTTAGCTGGTTAGCTTACCCTTTATTGTCTTTATCACATTTTACCTCAATCGTGTGGATGTAGTTTTAATCGTGTGGCCTTCTTCACAGGTTGTGGACTGCTCTTGGGATGAGACTGTAAAAGTATTCACCCCTTCATGCCTGGCCGCTCTATAGGAGGTTGGTGCACAATGGAAAGATGCTGCCATATAGCACAGTGAAGCCACGACTCTGTTTTAATCACAGGTGCAGAGTTTGCCAAGATTTCACTGCGGTTTTCCTAATGACGCTATAAAGGAGAACCCATGGGATGCATCAGGAGCATTGCGTCAGGAGCACTGCACAGATGAGAGGGAATCTCGTGCTGTCACTGAGAGTAAAAACTGAGTGTGATCTTATTATAGTGTTGTATAATGAAACTAAAAGTTTACCTTAAAAGCATAGTTCACCCAAAAATAAAAATGTTGTTTTTAATTACTCACCCTTTTTCACCTGATTTTCCAAACCCGTAACACCTTTGTTCATCCTTAGAACACAAATGTAATATATTTGATGACATTCAAGAGCTTTCTGATGTTCATAGATAGCAATGTAACTGAAATGTTCTCGGACCCAGATAAAAGACAATTGGTCCATGTGACATTAGTGGCCTGACCATAATTTTAAGAAGTTCTGAGAAAAATTACTGATGCTGGAGACATAGAACATGCATACACTGAGCCTTATTTACATGCAGAAGAAAGCAATGCTCATACATTGGGAGGAGAGGAATTGTTAAGTAAAGTTATTTTTTTATTCTTTCCGCCAAAAAAAAGTATTCTTGTAGCTTTGTAAAATTACATTTGAACCACTGACAGACTATTTTATTGATGTCTTTTCTATTTTTCTGGGTCTGGAAACATTTAAGTTGCATTCTATACAAGATTAAAAAAATATGTAAATTTGGGTTCTGAAGATGAGGCGTAGTAATTAATGACCGGTTTTTCATTTTTGAGTAACTATTCCTTTAAGCAGTGAGTGCCTTGCTGTTCTCTAAAGCTTGGTAGATTATGTAGTATGTATATATGGTTGTTCCTTACTGGTTTGTTATTAACTGATATTAATAAATCAATCTGTCATTTTCAACTGATCCTAAGCCATTCTTTTAATTTATTTAATATTGTCTCCCACACAGAGTTATTTTACATTCTTAAAGGTTTAAGAGTAGTATAATGTTATGAATAAGCACTGAGGGAATCAATTATGGTTTTTCGATATTAAATGATTATCATATTGATGTAACATTTTATATATTCTAGCCTCTATACGGTGTATGCATTCATATCATATAGTTTAAATTGTATGGTGGCTGGTGGCTGGTGCCTTGTTTTTGTGAACCAAGTGACCTTGAATCGCCTGAACTGATATGAAGCTTTTGAAATTGTAAACACAAACTTTGGAAACGCCAACTGGCACCTAAAGTAGCCATTTTCAGTTGAATAAAAGGGGTTTGCAGTGAAAGTTATACGATGACTTTCAATGAGTATGAAATGAAATTCGTGACGTGAAGCAAAAAACACTTATTTAAACCCAATTATTCGTCTGCGCAAAAAGGGGGGGGGGACGAAAATTCCAAAAGCTGCGTAATATTGCCTCCTCAGCTAAACGCACATTCTGTTCACCAGCTTTTGCCATTTTTTTTTTTTATATATGCCATTTAGCATATGTTTTTTTATATATGTTATGGCATGTTTTTTACCATCAGTTAAAGTCTTCAAAAATGCAAATGAAAAGCATACAGCAACAGTAGGGTTTAAAATGCGCACCACTGGTTTACATACTAAACTGCGCGCATCTAGTGATAGTTTCTAACTGTGAACTACCTCCGAGGAGAAATAAAAGTGTAAAGTGGATCAAAGTAAATGGATTGGCTGTAGTTGACTCCAATTCAATCACTGTACAAAGAAAGAGACCGTCGGAGCTGCGGCGCGTCGCATTCATTCAACAGCGCTCGTGTGGCGTGAATTACGCACTAGAGGAGACTGGACGTGAATATCCAGCAGTGGACTCAGTGCTCAGTGCGTAATACTCAGACGCCGGGAACCCCCAGTCTACGAGGGAAGACATGGAAGTTTGCAAAGGACGTTTGCTGGGCATTTCGGTGGCCGTCGCGCATGGATTTTTTTCGGGGTCGCTGAATATTTTGTTAAAATTCCTCATTACTACCTACAGCTTTACGTATCTGACTTTAATTCAGTGTCTGACCAGCGGCACTGCGGCTCTCACGTTAGAGGTTCTAAGGAGACTGGGCAAAATAGATATACCTCCCTTCAGCCTCCAGTTAGTCAAGGTTTTTGCGAGTGTCTGTATTTTGGCAACTTTGCAGTCCACATTAACTCTCTGGTCTCTCAAGGGATTGAGTTTGCCTATGTATGTAGTGTTTAAGCGATGCCTGCCTTTGGTAACGTTGGGAATTGGAGTGTGCGTGCTGAAGAACGGCATCCCATCAGCTGGGGTAATAACAGCAGTTCTCATCACCACGGGAGGAGCAGCACTGGCTGGTAAGAACGTTTTGGGTCAATTATAAATAGCATAATAGTTTTTACTTTACAATGAGTAGCCTATTCATTCCAGATAATATTTCTCAATATAACCTCAGTTTCTGTAGACACATGCCTTAAAGTCCTGGCTTCAAAGAGCCTACATTTTTTTATCGCTATTTCCTATCATTGGACATGTTAAAAACAAATATTGTAATTGGTAACATTTAACACATACGAAAACAATACATCTGATATTTATGGGCAATAAAAAGAAAATTCATTTCTGCGCACACAGGCTAGCATTTTAGTTCTGATTTCATTATTGTGCCTGATTTCATTATATATTTAGATTTTTTTCTTTTAATTTAAAAAAATTACAGTTATTTGCAATATAGGAAGATTTTGAACAAGAACCCCTTTGTGACATCTTGCCCCATTAAGTCCCCCCGATGCAAATATTCTTTTTCTGTATCCTCCCTGATTTTATTTTCCAAGTAGTGTGCATATAATTACATTATACTAATAATGTGTTTTTTAACTTTTTCAAAAAATAAAAGCGAATGAAAGTAGCATAAATTGATAGCCTAATCTCGCCCAATTGCTGTATGTCCTTTGTATGATACTTAAACGTGTGCTGTTGATATTCTGCACTATGCACATCTCCATAAAACATGGCTCACACACAGAAATTCATTTGATAATGGCCGTAAATCATGTGTTGCGCAGTCTCTGTTAAACTTTGCAGCAATTGCTCTGTTTTCGTGCAGGTGCTGGAGATCTAACAGGTGACCCTTTCGGCTATGTGACTGGCATTTTAGCTGTGATCGTCCACGCCTCCTACTTGGTGCTCATCCAAAAAACCAGCGCAGACAGTGATTATGGGCCGCTCACAGCTCAGTACACCATTGCAGTGGTGGCCTCTCCCATTCTCTTCATCTGTTCCATCGTAAGCATGGACGCCATTGACATGTGGACATACGAAGGTTGGAAGAACCCGTATATTACAGGCATCTTCTGCACTTGCATCCTCATTGGCTGTGCAATGAACTTCACCACACTGCACTGTACCTATATCAACTCGGCCGTCACCACCAGCTTTGTGGGGGTGGTCAAGAGTATAGCTACTATCACTGTGGGCATGCTGGCATTCAGTGATGTGATGCCAACCAAACTGTTTGTGGCAGGCGTGGTAGTTAATACCATCGGCTCCATCACCTACTGCGCGGTGAAGTATCACGAAACCAAAAAGAAGTTAACCTACCAGGATATGGACGAGTCTGCGAAGGATGGAGGACTTCCAGGAGAACCTTATGTGGAACCAGCCAAGCCTGATGGAGATATGGAAACTCTTCCAAATGATCAGGAGAGTATTCCCAATGGCAGCCTGACGGCATCAGTAGACGGCAACGACCAGGGTCCCATGCGTGAGAATAAAGTGGCAGAGTCCATAGAATTAGAAAGACCGGGGATCCAGTCTGACGATCCTACAAGACAATCTCTGAGCAACAGTTATGTAGGGGTCTGGAGAACCGTTCGCACCTTAAAGTTCTTTAAGAAAGACACCTTACTTGACAACATGGAGGTTCAAAGTCCTTGATTACTGGTTTTCTGCTTGACAGAAGTGCATGTTAGGTTTAAGTATTGTTGAACTCATGGTGTGAACAACGTTTGCATTTTTCGCTCCTGAACATGATTTTATGAAAAACATTTATTTTTTATAAAAAGGTATAGTCTGTTTGTATATTGTAGAGGGAGTATAACTATATGACACTGAAGAATTCCCAGTAACAGATGTGCCAATTTATTGACCTAAAATAAAAGATAATTTAAGTTTAAAAGTAATTTGGTAAAAAATTATCTTAATAGACATATTTTAATCAAAAATCATTATATACTTATCTTCATATCGTTCCAAACATGTATGACTTTTTTAGTTCTGGGGAGCATAAAAGATGATACGTTGAAAAATGTAACAGTTCCAGTTACCATTAACTTAAAGGTTCAGTCAATGGGATCAAAAATTGTTTCATTACCAAAGTTCTTCAAAATATCTTTTTCTTTTTGTGTGTTTCATAGAAAGTCATACAGGGTGCACAAATGATGACAGAATTTGGGTTTTTGGAAGGACTAATTGTTTTTATTTTTAATGATTATTTATTTATATGCACGCTGTGTCTGTGCCTGTATGTTTTCTGTGTTTTGTCTATGAATGCAAATTTTGAATAGGAGGCATTGGATTGGAACAATATTTTATTCAAATAATAAAATGCAGCTGGCTATATATCACGTTGGTAAGACATGAAAAAAACCTCATGTAAAAATTTATCCCAACTGCTAGATTAGTCCAAATTTGACACAAAGTTGGGTTGAAACAACCCAGCATTTTTGTTTTTCATGGATTTGGCCAAAATGGACAGGGTATGTGACTGATTCTCATTAACCAAACAAAATTTTCAAGGTAGAGGAAACCTAGACAATTGTAAAGATCTGTCACTTGCAAAAAGGATATTTATGGCTTGAGCTGATCATAATGTTTTTTGTGGAATATTGAAAGCATGAAATCGAGATACAAGTAAAAGTCTTTTGGAGATCTGATCACATCAGAACAAATAATCAAAATATATTGTAGTGTTTGGTTTTGTGACATTTTTATTTATTTCCAGAAACACTTGCAGAAACGCACACACTTGCTATTTGTTGTTCAGTTTTAACATCTTCATTTACTCACACTGCTGACTATCTCTGCATTAAATTAAAGTCAATATATCAAGCTTGTTTTAGCTGACTTTACCAAATTATATTTGATGCATTTGAGTGGGTTCTTGTTTTGTTTTTAGGCATGGCTAGACTACTGTAAATGCATAATGAAATGTATTTCTAAATATAGAAATCCTACAGTGTTTTTTATGGGACACAACAAACATGTATTTGCCAAAATGCAAGTCCTTCAGCTGCTTTCACAGTCAGCACTTTAAAGGAACAGTTCACCCAAAATGAAAATTTGAACATTTACTCAGTCCCAGGCCATCAAAGATGTAGACGAGTTTGTTTCTTCATTGGACAAATATGGAGAAATTTAGCATTACATCATTTGCATCCCATATATGCAGTGAATGGGTGCCGTCTGAATGAGAGTTCAAAAGCTGATAAAAACATCACAATAATCCACACAAACTCCAGTCCATAAATTAATTATCTCATAAAGTGAAAAAAAAATAGGATCTTTCTCCAAAAAAAACAACAACTAATCTACAGCTTGAATGTCTTGAGAATACATTTTAAGCAGATTTTTCATTTTGGGGGAGCTATTTCTTTAAAGGCAGAATAAGGAAATCTAAAGGTGCCTTTCAAATCCTCATTTTGTGGTTTGATAGTATTCTCAGTCGGACAAGCATCTTCATAAATAAATGCAAACTTGAATGAACTTAAATGTAAAACCTCTCTGAACAGTATTATTTGTTGTTGCAGGGAACATTCATGTTACACTCCCCATGGCTTTCCATTTAAAATGATCTTGCCTGACAATGAACAAGTAAAAGCAAATAAACTTCTCATGAGTACCAGGTGCTTTTGTTATAATTTTTCAGTCATAATAGATGGCAGATCATTTTGCTCAAGGCGTAAATGAAAGACAATTTGCCAGACAATATAGCACAAGCCCTTAGAGCCAAACGTATAAAAAGTTAATGTCATGCTTGAAGCCATGCGTGGAAAAGATGCTGTGTTTGGTGATGATCACATGGCTTTTCATGAAGCATTTATTTGGATTTTTGGTTTTATGTTCCCGTTCTTTATATGATTGATGGGCAGTTAAAGTTCAATGGTCAAACCAATATTTTCAAATTGTTGGAAGATTGTTCTTTATATTAATGGCAGCAGCTGATTTCTTACCCAAACATTCAGTATCACAGTGATATAATATGCATGGCATCTGTATTTTATATTTAGGTAGCCTAAATTTAGTTTTAAATAGGAATTTAATGCATTTGGTTTTCAGTGAAGAACATGCTTCTCCTCTAATCTTTCTGTCTTCCTTTAATCAGACACATTTAAATCTTGGATTTGCATATCCTTACTTTTTACTTTAAATAGGTTTTCCTCTCTCTGTCACTCTCTGCCTAATTCAATAGCTTCAACACAAAAGCTTGAGAAATGGCAGTCTGCAGAAGTACAAAATAATAATAAATAAATAAATAAATAAAAGCTTGGAAACGGGACACTAGGTTATCTAGACTTGCCTTTGGCAGAGCAGAAGGTTGTTATTAAGTTTATTCAGCAACCATGCACATGATGCCATCTACTGTCTGGACATAGGTAAGTATTTTCCAGTTTACATCATTTTGTAATGCTTAATTGAGCAGAAATGTATGCATAACAGCCAAGAACCGTAACTATTTCAGTAGCCTAGTCTATATTAAATGTGTCTTTAATTCTATTATTCTATTTTTTTTTTATTCTAAATTTCTAAAATAAAAGGCTTCTCGTTGTTAAAAGGGCCAGTGTTATTTTAGTAGGCCTAATACAAAAATGTGAGGTTTTTTTTTTTTTGTCTTGTCATTTTTAAATAGTAGGCATATTGCTTTAATATTAATATTTTTACGTTTATTACCGTTTTCTTTTAGTTCAGTTTTTGTTTTTATTGTTATTTTATTTTTTATTTTTGGCGCTTTTTCAAAGACATCGTTCAATTAGGACATTTTTGTCACATTTTAAGTAATTTTATAAACATGCCTTAGAAAAAAGTAGTACTGGTGAGCAAAACAAAGGCACTGGCATCTTTTAAGATCAGTCAGTGTGAGCTTCTTTCAGTTGAAACAGCTCAAATTGAAATTTTAATTTAGGATTAGGTTTAAGCCTTGTCTGTGAACCCGGGGGATAGTATCTCATCTTAAATTTATCTCATTTTATTATTATTTTGAGTCTAATGTGTATATTATATTTCAGATTTATTTTAATTAACAAAGTATTTAAATTGCTTTAGTTTTAAATAATAATAGCCCTGATAATGGCGAATAGCCTATCCCGCGAAACATATAATTTACTATTTTGTAATCATAAATTATGTTATTATATTTAATGTACCTATTTAGTATTAAAACGTTATAACGATGTTTTAAAATGAACAAATTAACCAATGTTGAGTAAATCTGGAGAATGAGTAGGAATTGAAGAAAAAAGGCGAAAACGCACGCAGTCAGTTTTGTCCCTCTACGGAGGCTGTATCTTAGCTTTACGTACGTTTGACGTCAAACTAACCGGTGGTTTTCAAATCCGAGCGCGTATTTGAGCGTCTCTGCAGTTCTTATCAAACGTAATTCAGATTGTTTACATTATCTGTATAAGTCATATTACGCATTATGATTTTGTTTAGTTTAATCTGTTGCGTATAGCGTGATTGCACTTGTTTGTAACTTTTGTCGTTTTGTCTCACGGATTGTGACAATGTAAACAAAAATATGATGATCTTTTTTGTTTAGTTTTAGTAAGATGGAGGCGAACAACGAATCACCCAGTGCCTTTAAAACGCCTCGCAAGCCTGCAAAAGTAAAAAGTCCAGGTAAAGTGGTTTTTAAACGTCTGTTACCGGGATTGCAATGCATCTAACGTTAGCTACACGCTACGTTGACTTTTTCATTATCGATATGATTAACATCCCACCTCGATGAAAATATGGTTTTATATATGTATGTATTTAATTAAGTGAAATTGTTATCAGTCAGTGCATGTGGAACCCCAGTCACCATTCCTGCCTCTCCCTTCATGAAGAAGCTTGGCTGTGGGACAGGAGTTAACGTCTATCTCATGAATAGGTAACGTTATGTAAATATACTATTTGATGCATGTTTGTACTTCTCTGATACGCTCTTCTTCGTGATAGCGTAATGAAAAATTTGAAACATCTGTGCCACTATTTACATCAGGATGGGTAAGCACACTCATTCACCCTGGGCCGTTAAGAAGATCAACAGCAAATGTGCAAAAAGTCAAATGACTGTTTATCAGAAGCGTCTGTGCGAGGAGGCAAAGATCTTAAAAGACCTGCACCACCCCAATATTGTTGGTAAATATGTCTTTACATTATAATAATCAGTGTATATAATATTATAGGACAAACATCTCTCTAAATGATTTTTTTTCCTGGGTGTTTTTAAGGTTTTAGAGCTTTTACCACAGCAAAGGACGGCTCTAAGTGTTTGGCGATGGAGTACGGTGGAGAGCAGTCTCTGAATGACCTCATTGAGAAGAGGAGAGAGGAGGGTCTACAGGCATTTCCAGTGACCACTATTGAAAAAGTGGCTCTTCATGTTGCACGTGGTTTACAGGTTTGGCTGTTAAATCAAAGACAAAATGTGACCCTGGACCACAAGACTGCACAGATATATTTGCAGCAATAGCCAACGGTACATTGTATGGATTCAAATAATCAGTTCTTTCTTTTATGCCAAAATTCTTTAGAATAGTAAATAAAGAGCATGTTAAATGAGGATATTGAGTACATTTCCTAGCGTAAATGCGTCAAAACATGATTTTTGATTAGTAATATGTATTGCTTAGAACTACATTTGGACAGCTTTAAAGGTGATTTTCTCAATTTTTGGATATTTTGCACCCTCAGATTACAGATATTTAAATCGCTGTGTCTCAAGCAAATGTTGTCCGAGCAAACCATACATTAATGGAAAGCTTATTTATGCATGCTACAGATGATGTATAAATCTCAGCTTCAAAATAATTGGCCCTAATGAATGCTTTTGTGGTGCAGGGTCACAGATGTCTTTAAATGTTGCTGCTGTTGTTATTACATAATCTCGGGCATCTACGTGTGTATGAATTTTGTCTTTTTCCTTCAGTATTTGCACAATGAGAAAAAGCTTTTGCATGGAGACATGAAGTCATGCAACGTTGTTGTCAAGGGCGACTTCGAAAGCATCAAAATCTGTGATGTTGGTGTGTCACTGCCACTGGATGAAAACATGCAGGGTATGAAAGGTTTCATATTTAAGCATTATTTTTCTTTGCTTTAGTCATACTCTTTTACTTGAGTTTTCCGTTTATTTGATCGTTTTTAATGACGGCTCTTCAGTTGAGAACCACTCTATAAGTCCTTCTTTTTTAAATGAATTAAACTAAATACAACATTTATATATTTTAATTTTTCATCCTAAAAATATTATTTACTAGCAATATCAATTGTATTCTTACTTGCAAAAAAAGTGTCACAGAAAACAGACACGTATACCATGACCTGAAGGTTGATTTATTTTTAGAATGATGGCCTAAAAGGTACTTTCTAATAAGGTTTAAACTATCAGACAGTCGATGTTGACGGTGATATTTCAAATCTTCTCTTCAGTGAATGATCCAAAGGCTCACTATATAGGGACAGAGCCGTGGAAGCCTAAGGAGGCTTTGGAGGATGGATTGATCACAGACAAAGCTGATATCTTTGCGTATGGACTCACTCTGTGGGAGATGATGACACTTTCTGTTCCTCATCTGGAGATACTGGACACTGAGGGGGATGATGATGATGGTAAAAATACGGTCGTTTTATCCTTTATTATTATTATTATCCTTTATTACATTATTTCATGTAAAATGTCATGTTTTCTTAGATGATACCTTTGAAGAGGATGATTTTGATGAAGATGCATATTATGAGAGACTGGGAACTCGGCCTGCTTTGGACGCAGCCACTCTCGGGGGGGCTTATCAGAGGATGGTGGAGCTCTTCTGTCTCTGTACAGAGGAAGACCCTCATAAAAGACCTTCTGCAGCTCACATAGTTCAGGTGCTGGAATCAAACACCCAGCTTTGTGACCAAAGCAGTGAGGTCATTGTAATTAATTAAATGTTCACTGTCAGTGTCAGTTATACTGTTGGGTCCGGTTCCTGTTCTGTCTAGAATTTTACTTTGTGAGCTCCAGTGCATTTTCACATTGTAAATACTTTTGTGTTGTCATGTTATGTATGTTCTTATGTACTCTTATCGACTTTCAGAGATTCCAAATACAGTAGTTGTTGCAGTGCAATTTTGATTACATTTACATCGTCGTTTAGCAAACCCTTTTATCTAAAGTGACTTACAAATGAGGACAATGGAAGCAATCAAAATGAACAAGACCAATAATACAAGTGCTATAACAAGTCTCAGCTTAATGCCGGAGACGTAGCAAGGGTTTTTTATAAATTGTATAATAAAAGGAAAATGGAATAGGGCAAGCTAGTGTTTAGAGGCCTTGTTTACGTTTGTTAATTGATTTTAATTTATTTTTACAGTTTTTAAACCATGGTTTTTGTGTGTAAAATCAGCACACTATTATATATATGAATCTCTCTTGTCTTGAGTATAATTATTTTCATTTTACAACCCTTCTGGATGGAAATTGTCAGGTTTTTTTCTCACAGTTTTGACTACAAGTCATTTATGTAACATGGAAATATCCACATGAAGTTAAGATGCCTTGTTGTGGCACGTGATAATTCGAAACCGTTTTTGAAATCGTGTCGCCATGGATGCATATTATTGCATTGGCCAGTTGAACTGTGTTATAGTAAATTTTAACCAACAAAATATAATTTTCATTTACTTCCTGTTGTCAATGTGTTTTTTAGATGTATAAGAAAAACAATGGCGGTCTAAAGAAGGAATTAATTGTAAGTTAATGACTTTTAACCAGACTTAAGTGTAACAGAAAATTTGTTTTCTACAGACCCACTGCCACCATCTGGATCCAATAATGATTTTATGGGCAGAGTAATTAAAACTTAGGAACATAACAATGCCAAATACAATTAACAAAAAGCCAAAAATGTAAAAGATTATCTGAGCTATAAACTTATCCTTATATATATATATATATATATATATTTATTTATATATACACACACTACAAGTTATTGATTAAAGGTTCATGGCATCAGATTCATCAGTTATCCATATATAATTAACCCTCTTTTAAATACGCCATGTGCACATTTTGGCTATTGCAATACAACTGCAAACACCAAAAACTCTTCATTCAAGAAAGATTTTTTTTAAACTCAATACGACAGATTTAAACAAATATAACAATATTTGAATAAGTACAATTTATTTAAAAATATGTACAAAGTCAAAAGCGAGGATCAGTTCAATTGAAAGTTCTTTTAAAATCAACTGCGAGGCAATCAGTAATTTTCCAAACTGTAAACTTTAAGTCGCGGTAGGAAATGGGTTCACCGAGGTTGCATTTGTGCTAGTGTAAATTGTCTTGAATATTACCTCATGCACTCACTGTCAAAGGCAATCCATCGATCTATACAAAATGGGATTTTCTTCAGAACAAATCTGGAACACTGCATGAGATTTATAATATCAGACTGAACTTCATTCAAACATCTAACCTTTTTTTTTTTATCTATTAAAAACTCACAAAAGCATTCACAAATGCAGTCACACTAAAACCTACAGGACATGTTTTTCTTTAACTGATGAAGTTATACACCAGAAATGTTGGCGTCTCGCAGTACTTTGTAGCGAACAGCTTTCCTTCTGGAGTCGGGTCAGAGAAGGCGATTTCCTCTTTGGTCAGGTGACTCCCGTACATGAAAGTAGTCCTGAATCAGTAAACAACAGTTTTAGAAACGTAAACTAATTATGCAATTTTTTAAATGTTATTAATGCAAATGTTTAGTACCTGACAGTGTCCAGAAGACGAGTTGCGATTCCCTTCCTCCTCATCAGACTGAAAACCCAGATGCGACTGACCCCACAGATGGCTTTTTCCGGCATGGTAGAGCAGCACCAGGCTCTGTGGTGCTCCATGAAGTCCTCCCTGTTCATATCTTTGGGTTTCTCTTGCTGCTCCAGCACCCGAAAAGCCTATGTAACAATGGGTATGATCAGGATTTAGCGAGATCACTTCAGGGGTTCTGCAAGTTTCATGAACCAAAACTTGTTAAGACCAAGTAAAGACAATTTGAGCAATGAATTAAAAATAGAACACTATACAGTCTCTAAATATAACATTTCTTGTATTACCAATGCTCCAATGTTGGAAAATACAACTTTAGAGTACTATAGATTTACAGACACACACAGCTTAAGACTTGTCTTGAATAACTCGCAACCTTGATCTTATGGAAATGACTTCCTGTACCTTATCACACAGCAAAAAACAAAAAGTGATGTTCTTCAATAGTGATTTTAGACACTATTGTTTTGTTACACTACCTGTCTAATGTTTTCGGCCACCAGACATCCCACTACAATCCTATCGCTGTTAATGAACAGGAAAGTTTTAGCTGAGCTGGGGCTACTGAGAGTGATCTGCTGAAAGCCCAATTCACTGTCTGCGATCCGCCTCACATCCTCCGCCTGAAACAAAGCAGCGTAGGTTAGGAAATGCTGGAGATCTAGCTAGACAGAGCAAGTATTTAAACTATTATCAATCACTTGCCGGCATACCTTTTTTGTGGCATACTTAGGATCATCAGGGAGAACCAGAATAATCTTTCCATCCCAGAACTCAGCCACAACCCTCTCTTTTTTCCAGCCCTAAAAAACAAACAAAATGTGAAATTCCAGCAGAGCTGCTTAGCTGCATCGATGACAACTTCACGACAGCTCACCACAAATTTAATTGTGTCCAAGAAGCGCTGATGGAACTGTGTGTGCTGGAAGTTGTCCTCAGGACTATCTATACTGTACAGCATCCCACAGGACCCGCATGTGGTGGCACCAAACTGCTTCTGACCAGCATCCTAAATCCCAGACACATTAACAATTAAGCAGAGGTGGAAAAGAACCAGTGATTTATTTCTACCCATCAATCTGCTACTCACAATGATAAGCTGATTATCTGTCTGCTTCTTCATCTCTCTTCTCAGGGCAGTCCTCTCTTTGGCCTTAAAAGCAGGAGTACCAATCAGTGCAGAAGGAGTGCTGGAGTTCAGCGGAGGTGACAAAATCCTTCGTTTCTGAGATCTAAAACGAAAAGATGACAACAATTGGTTAACCAGCTTCACAGTCGTGAAGCACAGCAAGGCACCGTTCCCCTAACTGCTCCCCGGGCGCTGCAGCAATGGCTGCCCACTGCTCCGGGTGCGTGTTTACAGTGCGTGTGTGTGTCTGTGGTTGTTCACTTCTCACTGCAGTGTGTTCACTTGGATGGGTTAAACGCAGAGCACAAATTCCTAGTAAGAAAACCATAGCTGGACACTTGTCATGTCCTTTCCTTTCCTTAAAGTTAAAAGACTGAATATAACCTTTCTGGCACACAGGGTCGGTCATTCATTCTAGCCTTATGTAGCTATTCTTTTAAATTGGTATTACTTTTTTCACTATAATCATGACTTGCATTAGAGAAAAAAAGTATCTGATTGTCTTACCTCTTACTGCCAAAAATGGGATAAACAGATGACTCTTCTGAAAAGAAAGCAATAAATAAATAAATAAATAATGTATTTATTTATGATTAAGGGCCATGTCAGCAACTGTGGATAAATTTATGGCAATTCAGTTTAAATTAATTAAAAAAAAATAATAATAATAATAATGATGTAGCAATACCCCAAAAAAATAAATAAATAAAATCTAATAAAAAATAAAATAAAAATGGGAAAAATATTTAGACTTTTAGTAAAAATCTTTAAAATATATTTTTTACATTTCCAAGTGTAAATGTCAAAACCTAATTTTTAATTTGTAATATGCAATGCTAGAATTTCATTTGAACAACTTTAAAGGCAATTTTCCCAATATTTCAGTTCCAGATTTTCAACAAAGAAAAAAAAAAGAAAAAAGAAAAAGTAAAAAAAAAATTCTATACATTGATTTAAACAACCTATGTTGTCAAATAAACACCAACTTGTCAAATAAAAAAAGTATTTTTTTCCTAAAACAAGTCTAAGATTTAAAAAAAAAAATTGAATAACTTTTTAAATAAAGGATTTACAGAAAAACACATTGACGTACCTTCATCAAGAGAGCTGTTGTGATCCTGTGATGGTATGTCACTCACATCAAACACAGAATCTGTTTTTGTGGGCGAGTCCTGGACAACATTTTCAGTTTTAAGAAAAAAATGATGAGAGCTTTACATTTAAAGCTATTATCAGATGATTCAAGAGTTCAATCCTACCTTGCTATCAGTTTCACTGGATCTGGGACTAACTGATCTCCTCAACACCACCTTTAACTCTTTGGTAATACCGTGCAGATTTGCCAGGACGTGAGGCGACATCTGTTTAGGGCTCAGCCTCACTCGTGTTGATTCACTGCCCTCCCCGTCTTCATTGGTGCTGCCTGTAGCTGTGGTTTCTGTTCTAGGGTGTTTTTTTAAGAAGACAGCGCGGCGGACCGGGGAACGTTCTCCCGGTGCTGTCAGCGCTTCCTTCTCCTTCGTGGGTTTCCCACAGGTTGAGGATTGTTTAGGCTTTGTGTTCTGTGCAGACCTTTTGAACATTGAAGTGGGCTTTTTTCCAGTGCCGAAGAAAGCTGCTCCCACAAGCAGCTTGGGTTTACTCTTGCATTTCATACTGCTAAATGAAATCGGGGCCACCGTGGACTTCAGCAACTGATCTGTTTGTGTGTCCAAGGGATTTTTCCCTTTGGGCTTAGCAGTAAAGTAGCCTTTTAGGTTAGACTGTGGACCTGCAGCAGCGCCTTTCTTTTGAACCTTCTTCACTGGTTTTTTAACAGGATTCCCAGCATTCGAAGGGAGGCCCGATGGCTCTTTGATAGGGACTGATGGGGGTGATTTGGTTTCCTTTAACAGCTTCCTTTCCAGAGGCGTGAGATAAAGAGGTTTCTGCTTGCTGTAAAAGGATCCGGCTCCCAATACCGTTTTACGAGGAGAGATCCGTTTTGGAGGAGATTCTAGCGAAGAGGTCCTCTGCATTTTCTTAGGTGTACTGAGAATCTTTTGGGGGGATGTCAGCGAGATGGGAATGTTCTCTTTTTGTCGAGTGGTCCTTTTTGGAGACTTTCTCGGGCTTGTAATTTGTTTTTTGGATGGGTTACTGTGGTGGGTTAAAACAAAACAGGAGGAAATGCATCACAATCTGTGTAGTAAGAGCGAAGTAACGTTGGATTTCAAGATCTATATTTAACGAAATACATCACATACCTCTCGGCATTAGGAGAGCTGTGTTTTCTTTTCCGGGATAACATCTTCAAATCACCTGAAATCAGAATAAGATCATGACGTGAATTTTAACGCTGCTTATATGGGACGGTAAAGATTAAGCTACGTTACATTTCTGAAACATTCTACAATTTCTGAAATATAATTCTACTTCGATTTTATTACATGAGACCTCTGGAGAAAAAGCAGCAACATGGTCAAATTTAGTAAACAATATTAACGTTACGATTTGTTGTTTGCGTCAGAAAGCAGTGATGATACTGTGTAACTAAACTTAGAGATTCAAAAGAATCAAACTGTAAGTTATGCGTTTCGTGTCAAGCTTATTGCTATGATAACGGTACATAACCTTGATCTAACGTTAAATACACAAATGTTCAATACTTATCATTCATTTTACCACAGATCTTATTTAGGCGCCAGGTAAGGTTACTTGACATGCAACATCTTGTTAAAAATACCTGCAGGATCCCTCAATCACCACAAACCTCGTTTAGATATTGCCAATGGAACAATATATGTAACGTTAGTAGTTTACTTACCAGGTTAAATAAATCCGATTCTGTTCTTGATTTTGTGTAAAAACAGGCGAGCAGAATAATCGCGGCAAAACTCTCTCTTCAGCCGCGGTTTGTTTTGAACAACGCGCCAAAGTCAATTGTGGCGCACACGGAAACGGAAACGACGACTGTGCACGACAACTTCCGCTTAGAAGATGGTGAGCGCGATTCACTTCTTCGAATCGGTTCTTTCGAACAGTTTGTTTCAAAGAACCGCGACCGCTCCCATACAGATTGATCCAGCTATTAAGTTCCTCCAAAACGTAATCTAAATAACGAATAATTTGCGTATACATTAAAACGTGTTTTATTACAACCCACCTACGTATTTGCTGACGTACGCACAGCGCAGAGCTCAACCGAGATTCGATTCAAATGAACGATTCATTGACAGTGAATCACTTCATTGCAGCGCTGCTTGTTCCTGTTGTGGTCGGGATGGACGGTGCACATGACATGTGCCTCTGATATAAGATTATTTACCTCCGACGTGCTCAATGTTTTGTTGAATATATATTCATTTAATACTTAAACCTTTCAAAGGTTGCTTCTTTGCGTAAAAACATGGTATTTTACTTTAAAAGCGCCGGTAAGTAGTGTGTTCTCTGTGCTCAGGCAAAACAGTGTGTGTGTTGTCAACAAAAACAGTTTAAATACGAAACATTGAACATGCTTACAAAATATACAACAAAGAACAAAAAGCAAGATAATAAAAACTTCGATGTACTGTAATTTGACGTTCAGTTTGTCTTCAGATATGTAGCAAGAATAATGTTTTTTAAAAGTTGCAATTCATGCTTCTCTTTTACAGTTGTCTCACCGCCATATATCATCTATATGGGCAAAGACAAATACGAAAGTAAGTACTGAATTCCTTTTAAATATTGTTTTAAACCTCACCCTGTGCTTGTCAGACCATTAATACATGTTTTTTCTACAGATGAAGATCTTATAAAATATGGATGGCCTGAGGATATCTGGTGAGAAAAAGCGTCTGTTTATTATTTGCCACCACAAATCAATTATTCCTTTCTAGATTTGCTCCGATGTAAAATATTAGTTCAAGTACAAGAAATATTAGTATCTTGTGTTCCAGGTTCCATGTGGACAAGCTCTCATCTGCCCATGTATATCTAAGAATGCCCAAGGTATTTTGAGATCATAGCCTGCATGTATACCATATTTATCCTAATATTTCCATCTTGACATTTATGTTCATTAATAAAGGGTACAACGATAGAAGAAATCCCAAAAGAAGTCCTTCTTGACTGTGTCCAGCTGGTCAAAAACAACAGCATTCAAGGTACTGCTTTTTTACAAGAAACAACTAAATTGTTTGTAAATTATATTTAAGGGATTTTCATATTTTTTTTGTGTTTTTACTTGCAGGTTGCAAAATGAACAACATTAATGTAGTCTACACACCATGGGGCAATCTGAAAAAAACAGCAGACATGGATGTAGGGCAGATAGGCTTCCATCGGCAGAAGGAGGTGTGAACTCTGTTATTTAATTCACGCTGCAGCCAATTAAGTTCCAGATCTTTTATGTGAACGGATGAGCTTGTTTTTATGCCACTGAAACTAGTAAAAAGTAAACTAATCTGAGTCAGTTATACCATAAAATGTCTTTTACTGCCTGTCTAGGTGCTCAATTATTACTGCATTTGGAAACCCTCTAAATAGCTTCTGTATAAGTGTCCAATTTCTATACAATGTCAACAGGTGAAAATTGTGGCAGTAGAAAAGAAAATCAACGAAATCATCAACAGACTAGAGAAAACAAAAGAGGAGCGTTATCCTGATCTTGCCACGGAGAAGGAGTCCAGGGACAGAGAGGAAAGAAATGAGAAAAAGGCTCAATTACAAGAGCAGAAG
This sequence comes from Enteromius afrohamiltoni, assembly GCA_034779775.1. Classification (NCBI taxonomy): domain Eukaryota; kingdom Metazoa; phylum Chordata; class Actinopteri; order Cypriniformes; family Cyprinidae; genus Enteromius; species Enteromius afrohamiltoni. The sequence continues at coordinate 21,051,682 of JAUYWG010000057.1, forward strand.
AAAAAAGAGAAGGAAGAGACGAAGAAGAAAAAGGAGATGGAAGAATTGAGGTGCTGCATATTGCTAAAATACTGAGATGCTTATTATTAACTCACATATGAGTTTGATGTTTGAGACCACTAGTGAAACCTTTTTTTTTCCCTTTTTATAATTTAATATAATTTCATTTGCATAATGCTTTTTTTTTCCTCCATAATTCTTACTTGCTTAATAACTCTTTTCGTTTCACATGTCTGTGCAACGTTCTCAGTGTGGTCTCATACGTTTAGACTACATTGTAGATACACAAATGATAAATATAATCAAAATACATCAGAATCAGTCCTTAGGACATATTATATACAGGTTCAAGAATCAGTTTTATGTACTTATTTGTTACCTTCCTTTCCTGTAGGAATTATTCATCCCTCATGAAGAGTGACAACATGACCACAAATGAGGTAATACATCCTTAGAGCTTAATATTCTGCTGAGCATTTACTCAAATTCTGGTAACACTTGGCAGTAAGGTGTCATTTGTTAACATTAGTTAATGCATTAACTAATATAAGCAAACTATTAACAATACATTTATTACAGTACTTAATGTTAATTCAAAATAATACAGTCATTCATTGTTAGTTCACAGTGCATTAACTATGTTAAAAAAACACAACTTGTGATTTTAATAATGCATTAAGTAAGATTAATAGTTCATACTTAGTTGATGTTAACTAATGAACCTTATTGTAAAGTGTTAACCAGATTCTTTCCTGACTAGATGTGATTCATTTTTTTCTGCAGGACGGTTATGATTCAGATGACTTCATGTAAACAAAAGGAAATCAATCTGCAGTTAAGAAGAAATAACATCTTGTCCCACAATATCTTGTTTGTGAAAGGAAAGGACTTGAGACATCAAATATGAGCCATCAATAAGAAGCAGTACTTGTGCCGATGGAGCGCAATGCCAGGACCGTTCTTGAGCAGTTAGCTTTGTTATTTCTTTGAAAATGCAATATGTAAAATATGTAAAATAAATCAAATAGATTAGATTGCTCATTTAAACCAGAAGAATTAAAAGATCTCTGCTGATTCTGTATATTAAACAGTTTTGTTGTTGATGTTTTTGGATGAATTAAAGATACTCGCTGTTCATGGATGTGTTCACTAAGACCTTTAGGGTATTTTTGCTTGTAATTGATATCCCTTTTTTGGAGTGATACAGTTGAATGACAAATGCTTAAACGTTTGTTCTTCTTTATTTGATGTCCTAAACCAAATAAATCTTTGACTTATTCAGTTCACTTCTGTTGTTATACATTTCCAAAAAAGCAAATAAACACACTTTTCTGGACAAAGCTCGAAAAATATGAAACAGTTTTCATTTTTTATAAGAACAATAATAGCATCGGGATGAAACAAGTGTTACATTAAAATGTAAATTATTTAAAATATATATACGATAAATGATATTTTAAAAAGCTGAACTAAATAATATTGTTACTATTACTTTAAGCTTTCAGTAGTTAAATGCAGTTACTGAGGAATCAAATTGGCGATCATTTCCATTCAATCGGATAATTTAGTTTACTTTATGTCACTGGGTAAAGGTCATCACATCCACTAGATGGCAGCATTTTATCGAACAAATACAATTTGACTTGAGACATTCATTTTTACAATAGGATAGTCTGGTCTCACTGCAGCTGGGAACCCTGATATTTCTGGTATTACCACATCTACCAAGAAATAAATTATTAATATCATTACATTTCTACATTTATTAAAACCATAACATTTAAATTACTAGCAGATCATAAATTTGACAATGGTATGTTGTGTAGGGTCTCGTCCTGTCCAGGATATCTATATTGCTTAAAATATCTAGGTTTTGGTTTTATTTGCCTGTGCAGACTGATGACATCAGTTCCTTTTGTTTTAAAGACGCTCTAAAGGTATATAATATAGAAATCCTGTCCAGGATGCATCCTGGGAAAATGGCATGTATGGTCACCCTAATGTAGCGACTAAACGATCAGAAATATCTAAACTGCTGACAGACCACATCCTCCAAAAGATCTAACACTCTTGTTGCGGTTACAGACAGACACAAAAGAAAGAAGTTATTCTGCAAAGGCGGCATCTCCTGTCCAAGACTAGACTGGAAAATAGGACCTTGGACTGCCACCTCAGATGTCCTTCACTGGCGGGATGTTTCTGCTTTGTTTATAGGAAAGATTCAGTCACCTTCTTTTTAAGCCAGTGGCACTGCGCTCTTACAACACAGGCCTTTCCAGGCACTCATTTACAAAAGGTGAATCTAAAAGCAAATTGGATTAAAAAATTAGAGTTGAGAGAATTAGAGAATTAGAGAAAATTGAGTTACGTTGCCTGAATGCCTAAATCATACTGTCACGACAGGCACATACAACTTTGGTGTAATTTTGTGTGGAGACGAGTAAATAAACTAAGAATTAATCAAAATTACATACTAATTCAATAATGGCACACAATCCAAGAGCTGTTTGAGTCTGGCTTGCATATGTCCTGATGCATTTCCCTTATGCCAGTGATTTAATAATTTTTTTAAAATGTAAAAAAAAAAATTTCAAGGAAACATTTTCAGAAACACAAGGATCAATGCCTCTACACCTTAAGAAATAGATTCGAATATCTTTGGGAGACATATGCATTCCTGCTCCATGGCTGAAGTTAAAGCAGAAAAAACGTCCTGAGACCTTAACGAACACTCATTTGGTCCAATCGTCTGCCGTCACAGTTAGCTTAGACCTCCACTGGGTGTCTGGGGCCCTGCTACACATTACCTGTCTGCTCCATTAACCTCATGTTTAGAACAAAAAGTCTCTCTAGATGTGGCTGTGGGGCACAAACCAGGCAGTGTCAGCTATACTTCACATCTTCACCGGCCATTAGCATGCACTGCGGCCAAAACTGTTGGCAGGGACCACACGCACGCACTCACACCGACAGAGCAGAGATAAAGACACAGGAAAGCAGTGAGAAGTGTGCACCGCAGCACAAAATGAAAAGAGATGTGTCTTCAGAACCGGTCGGGCCAGCTGGAGTCTTTAACAAAAGCAAACAGGGTCATAAAGTGGGTGCAGAGAAGAACAGGCCTGGAGATGAGCCACTGCGATGTGAGGAAATGTGGAGGACACATGGGGCCGATTGAACAGTTCCTGCGCAGTCGGGGAATGAGAAGACCTTAAACAATGAGATAAAGTGCTGCTTTTTAAACCGCTGGCAAAAACAACACAAACGGTCGAAGGGTCACGGTTATGAAGCATTAACTTAAGTTGTAAAGAAAGTGGAAAGGCCGTTTCAGTAAGTTCAGACCTTCACATCATTTTATTGTATATGCAATAACACTTTCAAAAGTGATGGACTTTTACACTTACAAAAAATAAATGCTTCCTCTTTTGAATTGAACAAAATACTCATGAAGCTAATGACATTGAAATATCTTTGAGTCCAAACTGGTCATGGCCTTAAAAATGAAGAAGCCAAAAGGAAAGTGTGTTTAGAACCAAGCTATAGAAGGGCATTAAGATATCTTCAATACTTCATCAGTTAAAGGCATGCAATCTTTGACAATATAAAATGACACGAAATGAGGAAATACACATTTAAAAACAACAAAAACAAAATAACTGTCCACCTTCTGTTCTTTTTATACTGATCTAATAATATTTTCCTTGATCTATCGCTAAATCCAACTCTTACGTAATCCATGTTTGGATTTTTATTATAACTCAATTCAACTGAATTCTTCAGGGGGAAAGTTAAATATTCATTCTACAGTTCAACAAAAACTGAACAAAAATCTGAGACGACTTTGTAAACAAGCCACATTTGTAATCCATAAAGGCATTGACTGTTATATATTTGCATAAATCCTAAAAGTCATTTCAAACCACATAAGCTAAGATAATTACAGAAATGATTAACTTGAGGAGATGCCCTCATTCGTGGGGTTACAACGCATCTCACTAGCTTTATTCTTCATAACACATGATCACTCCCCATGGGTATAGTTGGAGGCTCATTTTGTTCTTGACTTATCGGCAGCATACTTCATGCTGCTGATTCACTCCAGAGGCCCCTGACACAGTGATTGGACAAGATCAACAGAGATGTGACCTACTGATCTGCTCAAACCCCTCCAGCTGACAACACAAATTCCTCTGGCACACATACAAAACACCAGCAGCAAGATTTCCAGTCAAAACCTTATCTCACCTTTCATTTTGAAAATGGCTAGAAAATCAAGCTAAAAAGGTGTTTATTCAAAACTTGTTACCTGCTTTCTTATTATTAGAGAGAAAGAAGTTGTAAGAAGGACGTCAAAGGAATTTTTATCTTCATGACAGCTGTTTGTCTGGCGTGTCATCATAACCTGCTGTCAACGTGGCTGCTACCCGATCTCATGAATGTGCGTATAAATAGTACCACAAATAAATATTGTGTAAATGCTACACGATGGGTAGGATTAGGGTTGTAGGATATGCGAAAACTACATATCATATGAACGCCAACAAATTTCGTATCATACGCACACGAAAACTGAGTATTATATGCACGCCAGACACGTGCATGTCATATACGTTTACTTACTACGAGTTTAAATTTTTTTTTTTGACGTACTATTTATACTCATTTTCATCTTGTAGCTAACTATCAGATTGCAAAAAGCATCTTTCTGCATTGACAGCCATTCAAATGTATTATAACAAAACGTAATAATATTTCCCTATATTAATGAAATAATTTTGATGTATATAATTGATCAATATTTCAAAAACATCTAAAATAATTATGAAATTAACAAGTTATTCATTCTCAAGATTAGTGTATAAGGGAACTATAATGCATTTTCATTTAATTACAATTAACCTAATATGCACTTTCTAAAAAAGTTCACACTTTTTTAATTTTCAGCTTTTTTTTGATTAGAGGCAACAAACATGTTGTATTAGTTTAGTTATAGCTTTAGTGGCTAAACAATAACAGCACTGCTAGAAACCAGCTTGTTCCAAAACATAGCAATCAACCTAAGCTGATTTTAGCAGGATTTTTCATTAGGCAGACATTAAGTTATTTGTAATTTAATGTTTATATCAGTACAAGTCTCAGAGTGTTAGAACAGCATTTCCACAGCAGAGCTGGGTCAGAAGTTCAACAATCTTAAGTAGGCCAAAGCAAAAATTCTTTTTTGTAGGGAATGCACAGAGCAGGTCAGGCATGTGTGGAAAGAATATTTGTGGATTGCACCAGAGGGAGCCATTAAATCAAGGTCATGTGATGCTCACCATCAGTCCAAAAAACCTGGTTTTGCAGAAGGCTGAACAAATTCAACAGATTTGGCAACAATACAATGCACTCAGGCCAGACTCCTTCCTCACTTTAATTGCACTGAATGTTTTGCACACTAAATTGATTATAGAAAAAATGATATATATATATATATATATATATATATATATCTCAAACGAAAAATCACGATTAATCACATGCAAAATAACATTTTTGTTTAGATAATATATGTATGTGTACTACAGTAC
>JAUYWG010000057.1:21065376-21085420 GCA_034779775.1 Enteromius afrohamiltoni
CGGTGCTACCAACCTTTCCACAGAAAAACAAACAGTGTTCAACCAATCACCGGCATAATTGTGGCATATCTCAGACCATATCCCAGGCTGACCATAGAGATGCGTTTTTTTCACAGCCGATTTATGGGGCAGGCAGCGAGCGGATCGTGATGAAAGGTCAGCTGAATCTGACACTTTATGTTTCAGGCTTGAAATCGCTGACACAACTTTTAAGAGTCAAGGAGTTTCGGTTTCCCCCCCCTCGAACGGCTGGTCGCACCGGTGCAACTTTTGATTTTTTTTTAGTCACACCATTGAGAAATTAGGTCGCACTCTAGAGCCCTGCTGCTGTCCTCTTGAGCATTTTTGGGGGGCAGACGGAGACCGAGCCGAATGCCGAACTCTTGCCCTCGCTAGAGTTCAAACCATTCGGGTTCGGAGTCCACCGTTCTCCCGGCTCGCTCCCCCGGACAGCACGCCAAATTTGCTATTTTATCTCATTCTATTAATGAGGAAGCATGAACCATTGAAATAGGAAAAGGACATTTTAGGATCTAAATATCACAGACTGTCCTTTTGGCCTCAGCACAAAAACTACAAAGTTCTGCTAATAACTGCATAGCAATAAGTCAGAAGCAATTCCACTGGAACTTATTAGAAAGCTAAAAGTTTGACTGTGGGGGTTCAGCTGGTTCCCACACAACAACTATTAGCTTGTCATTCCCACAAAGAATCAACTTCCTTTGAAAAAATGTTTTGTTACCCACTGATCCAAATTGTTGATTATATCATAAACAGCAATCTGAAGATGAAGGCTAAAAATTAATTTTAACAGTAATGAAATTGAGAAAGAAATAATGGGATTGAGGAATAAACAGATTTCTTAAAGAGACAAAAGGGATTGAGTAATTACATCACAGGGATCTTGCACCACATTTAAATGTCAATCATGCAATGTTAATGGTTTGTATCTCTATTGGAACTTACAGTCATGACTCATTAAGAAAAAAGTAACACTAGCTATGGCAAAACAACTCATTGCCTTTATGTACTGTATGTAGAGAGAAGAAAAATACTGTAAATATAATTTCATGATATGCTAATCAACACACGAATGCTAATCAACACTAGACTAGCTAACGATAGTTGTATGGCACTAGACTGACTCAGCTTGGCACTTGATTTTGATATTGTTATGCCAAATTATCCATTAATAGAATTGACCTTTTCACTTTAGTCATGGTGACTAGATGTGATTATTGTCACATGTGGAACCTGTTTATGCTTGCTAGTAATCTGATATCTCATATATTACACTCTGATGTAAAAAAAAATCTAATTATTGGTTTAATGAACTTGAAAATGCTAAACAAAAATGCAGCCCTTTTTACATTCATATAACCCTTTATTGTTGGGCAAAGAGAATATATTGAAACACATCATGAAGTCCTCAAAACACATCAACCACATAAAATTACTCCTGTCAAAATTCTATATTTACAAATTTGGAAATTAAACCAATATGAACATTAAAACTTAATGTTGCACATTGCCAATCATTGAAATAAATTTGTCTGTAGAGTTTGTAACCGTTCTGTAAATTTGCTCAGTGCCTTGATTTTGTAGTTTCATGCAATGCCAGCAACTGTAAAATAACGTGTACGTTTTTGCACAATGTTTCATAAACTCAAACCTACGGTACCTTTGACGAGTGGAAATATTTGGTTTACTTGAACTCATAATAAAAATAATGTTTCAGAGTGCCTGCTCTGAATGTTCTGTGATTATGATTCAAATACTGCACTACTAAATACACTTCATGAAAAGCCTCAGTCGTCCAATGTTTATCTGTGTTCATGTGCTAATGCAGGCTAATGATCGAGTCTAATGAATGGTACCTAGAACAAATAATGGTTTCATAGCAGCCTGGCTCTGTAACCATTGACAAGAACTATTGTGAAGTGGCTCAATATCCTGTGTAGAATTAGGCTTAAGGTCTATTAAAGAGTGTTGAATGCCTATACAAAGTGTATTGTTGTTCAGAGCAAACTCCATATTTGGGGAATGTACATGTAGGCCTCTAAGATCCCAAAGAGTCCCCACTTTTATCTTGTATTCAGAAAGATCTCCAAGTGGATGTTTACCACCATCATCACTCTGTCCAGAAAGGCAGTCAGTGTATCACCATTTGGGGTATTTTGCAGTTTTATGTCTAACTGCTCATGAACTCTGAGCAGGTTCCCCTGGTGGTCCAGGTAATCCACGTGGCCCAGGTGGTCCCACAGGGCCTTGTACTCCTAGTTGTCCAGGAGGTCCATGTACCCCTGGCAGTCCAGCTTGGCCTCGGATACCTGCTGGTCCTTTGGGGCCAGGAATTCCATCTTTTCCTGGAGCCCCCATATCACCCTTCTGTCCCTTTTCACCACGAGGCCCTGGTGGCCCAAGAGACCCCTTTTCTCCTTTAAGTCCTGGCCCACCTTTCATTCCAGAAGATCCTTGTTCACCTGGATCACCCTTAATTCCCACAGCGCCCTTAAGTCCTTGAGGTCCACGATTCCCTGCAAGTCCTCTGTCTCCTTTCGGTCCCGTTACACCTACAGATCCTTTGCCTCCTGTTTCTCCCCTGTTTCCTTTTGGACCGGGTGGACCAGCCACACCTATAAAGAATGAAAAATAAGAAGAAAAATAACTTATAGAACAGGCAAGTGAACCTGTTTTTACAGACACTATAACACGTCTTCAAATTCAGCCCTAGGGGACCACTGTCAAGCAGGGGCTATGCCCCAACCCGAAGTTGATCAAGGTCTTCAGAATTTGGTCAGAATTGGAGTAATACTCTTAAGTTCAGTAACCCTACAGGGCTGAATTTGAGGATCTAAAGGTAGACAACAACCTTTCAGAATAGTGAAGTTCTGGATGAGCTTTTCATGACTGGTGTCTACCAGTTTCATCTCTTCAACCACCATTGACAGGTTCCTCACATCAGCATCAAGGCGTACATTCAGCATCATGTACTGCATTCTCAGAGTGTCAGCAAGGTGAAGGAGTAGCAAGACTGTGTTGTTCAGGTTCTGCAAATCTTCTGTGTGACTGTTCAGCCTGGATTGGCAAGAGGAACTCTCTTGGTTGATGTATTGGTACATGCTACGAACATGGCTGACAGTTGCTTTGAAGCTGGAAGAGAGTGTGTCGATCTCCATTTCAGTGGACTTCATTCTAGCATCCAAAGTCACAAATCGTTCCCCGGTCCGGTTCTCATAGTACTTGGCATGGTACTGGTGGTCATGCATGTTTTCTTCATGTTCATCAATGTAAGATGAGACATTATCTAGTTGCATCTGGAGGTTCATGACTTGCAGAGTGAGGTCATGCACCATCTCTGAACTCATGCTGATACGCTGGTGAGTGGCAGAGACACTATTCTGAACAGCTCTCACGGTCTGCATGGTTACACTGGCATTGGACTTCAGGGTACTTAAAACTCTGCTGTAGTTCTGCCAGTCTGCTGTTATTTTTTGAAGCACTAAGGTCTCCTCTTCTGCCTTCCTCTGAAGAGCACCTATCCACAAAGCACTAAGGGCCACAGTAGTGTTGACTTGTTGCATTGTGGCCTTCAAATCATATTGATCCTCAACAAGGGTTTTCATGCCTTGATCAGTTTCGTTGATGACAACCTGCCAGCCAGTTACCTGATCTAGGTACTGGCCAAGAGACTGATTTATCCGTTTGATGATAATTCCGAAGGACTGGAGGTCTCTAGTCATTTTGTTGCTGGATTGTGTAAGACTTTGCTGAGATTGAGTCGCCTGGTCCAACTGCTGCTTTTGACTGAGCACTATCTTCTGGATTTCCTCATACTCTTTCTTCAGTCTGGCAATCTCTTCTTGGTATTGTGCAGCATCTAAGCAGTTGGAAAAGTTGTTTACAGCACTGATATCTGCAATAAAACCACCAAACCATGAATCTATTGTACAGCTGACACAAAATACACTGTAACTTGCATGAAAAAGCAGTTTTATTTTAATACACTGAGCACTCTGTGTGCACAGCTGTTTTGTAGGCCATTATTTTGGTAATAAGTGATTCCTCATGAGTTTTTACTCTCTGAGGGGTTCACCGACCACAGGAAGTGAACCGAGAGATTAGGCAAACAAATTAGATAAATCCAGTAGACCTATTTTAAACAGAAGCAACAGTGTGGACACATTTTTTCTTTTTACATTTTAATTTTCCTTTTGTAGATCATTGTCTTTATCAGAATTAGAATAAAATTTATTGTCACATACACAATCATACAGAGTACAATATGCAGTGAAATAGTTTTGTGCGACCACAGAGTTGCAACGGCAGCCATTTGTCTACGCCATCATAGAAAAGAAGGAATAAGATACATTAGGAAAACTAGGGTAAAAAAATCCCTCCCAGACTGGGCAGTGTGCTATCAGGGGTAAAAAATACCTCAGCAAAAGCACATTGTTAACTAAACTATTAAAAATTGTTTTTGGTAATTGAAACAAAGCTTGAAAACTGGAATACGTATTGGAATAAGTATAGTACTTAAAAAAAAAAGTAAATAAAATCAATTAAAGCTACACAGAAATATATTATGAAAATTACAAATATAACATGTAAAATATAAAAATACAAATTAAAAAAATATGTATTGAATTTTGACCTTTTATGCTTTCTTGGACCTTTGAAATCTGTTTGCGGTAAAATGTCTCCTCTTCAGATAAGGTGTCAACTCTCCTGAAAACTGATAAGACAGATTTAACAACGTTAAAACCATTATTTTAGACATTTAGGTGATGTAAAACAAGCAAAGCAAAATAACGTCTTCTGAAGCAGATTGGTGGGTTTTTGTAACAAAAATATTTCTATTTTTAAAATCACAACCCAAATCACTGACTTCCGGTAACAGCTGTAGCCAGATGTCAGTGAATAAAGTCATATACACCTAGGATGGCTTGAGGGTGAGTAGATTATGAGGTATCTCTCTAGGTAATTGGAGGTAATTTAAATTTTTGGGTGACCTATTCCTTTAAGTGATCTGTTTCCTCTGAGACATGTTCGGAATTCTTTTAAGAACCTGTCCTCACACACCAAGACCTAATCTTGCACTATGGGGACTAGTAAAGAATAATGGAACCTACCTTGTGGTTGTAATTTATATTCCAGCTGTATGAAGGCATGTCAGCTGCTTTAAAAGGAAATTGCTTTTTTTTTTTAAATCACTAAACAGGATACTTGTTACTTGATCTACATGCCGGTTTGCAAATTTCAGATTAAATTCCTACATCAAATTCCTACATCAAATTATTTAAAAAAGTAGTATGCCTCTTACACAAATACTTCTTATACAACACCATTTTTGAGGAGTTACAGCAATATACATTTAGAACTTGGGTTTGATGTATGATTCATACGTATGGTTCTTTCACTATTGCCTATGGTTGAGCTTTTTTTAAGGCTTGTTAGTGGGGCAAAGGATTCAGATTTGGCATCTAATATCACACATGATGTGAGATTTATTGTGTGTACCAGGTTTTGGCTTGCGTCTAACTATTAAATCTGGAAACTGTTGACTTTGAGCACTATGCTGAATCAAAAACCACACTGCATGTAGTAACCATGTGTATGAAGGATGAGAATTGGGGTGTCCTAGATTCCATTCTCTGGCCCATAACTGACTCCCCCAGCAGTGCGTCTTTTCATGTGAAAATGATGTTGATTCGTGGAAAAGTATTTAACTACATCTCATCCTTTTGTTTTCTTTTTGGTGTCAGTTAAAGAATGATGAAGAAACATGGTTGTGTCTTGAAATCTTACCAAGGGATGCTAACACGGCCACTGCAATGATGAGCAAAGCTAAAAAACCATAGAGCATTTTGACAGCTAGCTGAAGAGAATGTGTCCGTTGGCATTTCATACATCCTCCTCTCGCTCTTCCTGTGGACACAAGACAATCAGTTTTTATAAAGACACCTGGTATTTCTGCTAGATGTGAACTTTATCATGAACTAACCATTATATTCTAAGTGGTATGGAAAAAATTTCCAAGATTAACATTACATTGATTGTTAACATCTACGTACTGCACCAAATCAAAACAATAAAGAGAATCTATTCAAATTCGACATGACTAATAATTCAACTTAGTTTGCACATTCTCTAAATTAAGCTTTTCTAAATGCTGTCAAGAACTGAACATTTAAAACAGATGTGCAATAAACACTTTAAAATTTCAGGCACAATTTTAAAATTGATCAAAACAGTCAGCTTACTGTCTAACTCTCTTTTACGAACTCCTTCTTTTTTTACATCATGCCTCATTAATAACTAGAGCAATAATCTTTAAGAAAGATTAATTTTTCTAACCTCTCAAGGGAGGAATTTCCTCTTCTTCTCCAGTTAGGTCCTCCTCTACAAAGAGAGATTGCACAAAACATGAATAAGTCACAGCTTTACAATTTATAACATTGTACTTGAAAGTAATCATAATTCTATTAAATCGTCGTTCATCGTATTGGCAAATCAAACACAGTTTCCTTTGAGACTCATCCTCTACCTCCTGCACAGAACAAAAACACTGTAATATCATAATTTCAACATGTCAGGTCTAAAACTTTAATTGCAGGAGATTATAAGAGGACAACGAGATCCACTGCAAGGATTAAACACATATTTGGTCTTATAAGTCTATATCAAGAGGGCTTGAATGAAACTGAACACAGAAAAAGACTCCACATACCATTAAAAAGCTGGTTCTCGTAGCCACTATAGCTATCTGCAAAAGAGGAACAGAGTAGCAGGATTGATGTATGTGTTTCGAAATTAAGGTCAATGTATTGAAACATAAACTTATTCTGGGAATAACACACACACACACACACACACTCTCTCGCTTTATCACTAGAAACATAAATAATAAGAATTGAATTTCAATAAGACCTCCTTGCTAGCACTCAACCTTAAAGACAAAAAACAGTCAACTTGGACCGATTCGAAATGAGGTCATTGCTGTAAAGAATCTTAAATTAGTACAATTACACAAAATTGGTGAGGGAAGTGTTTTTACTAAATTTGATTGGATCTTTTGGAGATCTTTTGGACCATGCCAAAATGGGTCTTTTGAGTTAAGAAGCCCATTTTATTTATTTAATTTCATTTATTTTATGTTTTATTTAAATGCAGACACATTTACCAAAGGCATATTATAAATAAAATAATTGCATTTTTGGCCAACTATTTCTTGGCTGCAACACCAAGAGATGTTTGGCCAGGTACACAATATACTTTGGATGGGAAAAACCACAGCTGTTCTGGCCATGAGCCACAAAAATTAAACGGTGTGTGGTGCAGGATATAGCTATAAATAGAATAGATAACAAATGATAGAACATCTGGAGAAGGATTGTTATCAGAGATTTCGCTGTTTTTTTACTTATTGCAGCCATCTATGACAGTCAGTAAAACTAAACAGCTGAGTACTACCTGCTGAAAAACAACCAACATGTGAGATGCTTCAAGAGAAGAAAGAAATGAGAAATGGCACCAGCAACAACACTACAGTAAGAATAACAGCTCTGCCTTCTTTTTTTGCATAAACATTTGGGAGTTGTGATGAAAATAAACCTACTCTGTGATGAAGAAAAGTGGGGGCGTGTTTAAACAAGGCGTTTTAGGTGGGTGGGGACAAGTCATAACTATTATAAAGAGTATCACTTTGGTTTTAAGACTTTAATCTTATGACCATCATATAAACAAGGAACAAATGTAGAAGAGTCTAAGAACTATACCATGTGGAATTACCTGTTTGGGATATTCTGAGTATTAATGTCATTTTATGTGGTCTCCAAGACCATCAATATCCCACAAAGCATACTTTGGGAGGAAGGAATACACAAAGCATGAACATGTGAGGGCATCTTTACAGAAGCCTGCAATGCCATAGAACCTTGCCAAGAACCTTTTTGTCTAAATGGTTCTTTTAAAGAACTTTTAACATTTGAAGAACCTTTCTGTTTCACAAAAGGATCTATGTGGCAAAAGAAGGTTCTTCAGATTATAAAACAATACAATAGATATGGTTCTTTAAAGAACTTTTGACGGAATGGTTCTTTGTTGAACCAAAAATGGTTCTTCTATGGCATTGCTCTGAAGAACCATAGAAGCACCTTTATTTGTGTAGGGTCTGCTTTAAAAATTGGGTTTGAACTCAGAAATATGAAAATGTGCCACTGTGTTCCTGGCAGAGAAGAAAGAGCAAAAGTTATGGTGATTCAACATCTCTGCAGCTGCAGGGTACTGGATTAGTCCTGAAGGTAAAGAGTTGTTACTGGAGATAGGCCAATTATCACTGCCAATGCTGTTAAACTTCAACCTGTTTTCTCTTTATCGAACACTACTGTTCAGCTAGCACTTTTACAATAACATCCCTCAACACCACAGTCTCAGGGAGTTCGCACCTGCTTCGTTTTCCGTTTGTTTTAAATATTGGGCCTGTATTTTTCAAACCTCGGACACGTCTTGGACCTGCTAAGCTCATGTGAAACTGTTTATACCTACTACTCAACCCGCTGAGGTCAGGTCTCCCAGAGCCAGAGTGCTAGAAGGGACAAAAGCTTGAGGAGGGAGAAAGTGGAGAGATTTTACATTTCCCCACCAGTCCTGGCTACACAGGTGGCTCGGAGCAGACGCAACCTTGGTCTTGTGGTAGTGTGAGTGTTGCCAGCAGTACAGAGGAAAAGGAGGGGACCCTTCAGTCTGGTCTGGATGTCTGCATTCCCTTTGAAAACATCGCATACAGGGAAGCCAAGAACCTTCAAAAAGCACTATGGCTGGGTCAGCAGAAGTAAACTTAAAAAGTTAGAAAGTTAATGAAAGAGAGAGGATTTTTTAATTAGCTTGCTGGGTCATTCAGGGATCTGGTGGAAATGGAAAGTTTCTACATTCGGTTAGAAGTCTAGGAGCAAAAGATGAATATGCCAGTGTTTATAAAGGGTGGGCACTCACAATCTGTGTGCTTTCAAAACTGAGTTGCATTATGTAAGGTTTAAACAAGCAGGAAGTCTTCAGTTAACATGTTATACGATGGTATTTAAAGTTGGCCATGTCTGTTGTTTGCTCTCTAAATCAACAGCAATTCTTGACCATGGACACAGTTTAGGTAGCATTAGAGGGATATCAATAGTTATCTCAGGTACATAAATCAGTCCATTTGGGCAGATGTTTTGCAGTATGTTAGCAACCAGCTATGCAAACAATGTCTGTGCCCTACCCAGACATTAAAGGTTAAAGTTTCATTATAGGTCTTCTAAACGCTGTGAGAATAACTAATACCATATGACTCACTCAGTGGAAGCATGTAAATAACAGGTCGGTGAAAATATATATTGTCAGCAGCCAGTACAGAGTCTTGATCAATATGTACCAAGACACACTTAATCCACCAAGATTTGGTTGTCAACATATTTTTGTGATTTATTATGAGGCACCCATCAGCTCATCCTCTTTTCCAGAAAGCCAGCAAGGACTAAAAATATTTAATACAATACAAGAGTTGAGAACCCTTTGGAGAACAATGCTTAAGATGATATCTCCTTTTAGATCTTCCCAATGTCAAAAGTTCATGGTTAATCTCTTCAGCACCTTCTACACTGGCCAAAGATTTCAGAGGATTCTCCTAATCCTTGCAATGGAAAGCTACATGAGTGAGGTGTTCTCGGGTAACTTCTGGGGCTTTGATGTCCTGAAGAACGAATTGGCGTAGTGTGCATGATCTCTAAACTGTGGTATAAGGAGGTTGCCCAGTGCCTTTTAAATGGATATCCTTTACTGAAAAGCACCAAAACAGGAAACATCCAGTAATACGGGTATTATGTGACCAGATGAATGTAGTGGGTATAAAACATCTGACAGAAACGCCTGAAACTAGA
This sequence comes from Enteromius afrohamiltoni, assembly GCA_034779775.1. Taxonomy (NCBI): domain Eukaryota; kingdom Metazoa; phylum Chordata; class Actinopteri; order Cypriniformes; family Cyprinidae; genus Enteromius; species Enteromius afrohamiltoni. The sequence goes on from JAUYWG010000057.1 coordinate 21,075,294, forward strand.
GATGGGAAGCAGAGGGCAGGGTCTTTCCAAACCACAGAAACCCAACCACAGCAAGAGACAAGTGTCTCTACAGTTCTGGTTGATGTATAACTGCATTACATGCATTTGAAAAAGTATGAGCAGTTCTTACAAAGAGTTCAACCATAGAGGTCACTGAAGAGTAATTGAAAACATTCATACTGTATATTATAATTCACGAAAAACAAAAGAATTGAAAACGGAAGGTGAATCTCACCCCTCTAAACTCCCCATCTTTAGATATCGAGATGTTTACAGTCACACATGGGTTGAGTTAATTGCATGAAAGTACAGGTTTTTGGATGTTTTACAGCTTGTTTTCTGAAGCCAAACTTTTTTAAGACAACCCCATTAGACTGTAACAAAACAGTTTTGTTTTTTTTCTGTCTATTAAACAGGTCCTTATTCTTTCAACTATAAGCAAATATGAAAAGCGAGCATGTTTCATTACACTTCTATTAGCCTATTACAAATAGACGCATAGGTCAGGGAAAACAGCTGAAGGGAATGTATGTATGTGTGTGGTTAGCACTGGCTCCACACCTGCTGCCCACACCAAAAATGAAGAACTCCCCACACATCCCTCATTGCATGAGGAATGCATTAGGAGCCATGAGGAGCTTTCATGAGTTTCTGGATTATGCATTAAAGGAGTGAAAAAGTGACCTTCATCTTGGATATGGTTCCTATAAATTAAATCTCCTACCAAAGGATGTAGATCCACATGTTGTATTTCCCTTTAAAAAGAACTCACTTGGGCTTTTTGGAAAACGCAAATGATTCAGTGTTGACTAAAACCAAGTGCTACCCCAACAGTGTGATTTATCTAACTAAAAATTCAACAGCAAATGGTGTCAAGCTGAGAGTGATGAAGGCATGATGTATTCTGCTTTCAGAGAAACAGAACAACTAACTCGTATCCAACATCAACGGGTCCCTGCTGTCTTTAGACCTCCAAACTGTGGTCTTTAATATGTGCTGACAGCACGCCCATGTTTACAACAATATTCACACATGAATTCAAAAACCATAACACATTAGTCAGTTGGAGTCAATAAAAAAGAAACACTGCTTACCCTTCATGTTGATTCTGTAAAGTCAGCCCAGGTCAGTTTACTGTGGTAAAGATGATTGCGCAGACGGAATATATTTCACCTGCAAACTGCAGATATATTTCAGTGACTCATCAGAATCCAGAGCATCAATCAAGAAGCATACTGTTTTTTTTTACACGAGGTAAAGCACCAGATCTGCTATCCAATGTTGAAAACCCCTGTGGGTCCAGCTGGCATGTCAGGAGGACCCCTCTATAACATGCTGCCTCTTTGCTATAGAACCAGAGGATAGGAATACCTTGGACAGTAACCATGTGCAGCTTTGGGAAACATGCTGGAGAGAGGGAGAGATTGTTTCTGTGTGGGAAAGGGAGGGAATGGATGAGGGGAGGAGAAAAGGAGGAGGTGGGACACAGAGCGTGTGCTTCAGTGAGTCCTGAGTCCTGAGCACCGGCCTAATTGCTAACAAATGTCTGGTATTGGAGCAACAGGCACCTTTATCTTCTCTGGCCTCTGTTGCTGGAGATTTGCACATTATGTTTGCCATATGGAACAAAAAGGGACATGGTGTTCCTCAACAGTCGGTTTGTTGTTGTGAGGAGAGATGAACATTATTGTGCTAGTGCTTTTGTAAATGCAAAGTGCAGCTTCATACTTCTTCAATTAAAGTCTTTTAATTATTTTAACATTTTTCTAAAACACTCTTTTGTTCCATTTAACAACATCAGCATTCAGTTTGACATCAAGTCAAGTGATACAGGCTAAGATATCTTTGGTATTTCTGCTGTAATGACAAAGCTTCTTGTTCTCAAACTGGGAGTATTGATATACTAAATAAATTAACCATGACGTATTACTTTAAAGTCACCTGTGTCCAATTTTAAACCCTGTTAAATCAATAATTTGTCATTATTTACTCACCATATTGTCTCAAATTTGACTTTATTTGTCAACTATATCCAAATAACATCAATGGAGATGTTTTGCCTTAAAAATGTAATATAGTTTAATATAGCTGTGATAATACAGCTGCAAGGTTTGCATATGTTGAAGCATGAATATAATTTAGTCTTTCATTAATGAATAACTTCACTCTTTTTCTTATGCGAAGCCATTGTATGATTTGCGAATATATATATTTTTGCAATACATACACACAATATATGGGATATTGCTTTAAGACAATTTTTATTGTTTACCATCTGTAATACTTATTTAAAAACAACAACAACAACAAGTTTGTTTGTAGAATGTGATTCTCTCTGGGAATTAATAGTCTGTGATGTTGAATCCACTCAGTCACTTTCACCTCTTCTTCCACGTGCTCCTTCCACATGAGACACACAATACAGGTATTCATAAATCATTAAAGAATTAAATCCATCTAAAACTATTAATCATGTACTTGTCATAGAATTACACCGTTTCCATGTTATCAAGTGAAAAAGGTCAATTTAGAACAAGAAATTCTATGTCCTATGTGGACATTTTGCAACCATTCATGGAACTGGGTTTTGGGAAAAGGAAGATGATATAATGTTTTCGTTCATTCTCATGAGTTCATAACAAAACAAGCTTTTGCTTTTCACCTTGCTTTTGCTCCACCTTAAGATCAGTTCTCCCATATGTCTGTAAATGTTCTTTCATGATCACCTAAGAGAACAAAACAAGTTGATAAAGTGAAACACAAAAGAGCGAATGAAAGTAAAAGTGCTGTTTGACAGGAATATTTAAAAGATATTTAAAGCAGCGCACAAAAAAAACATGGTAATATCATGCCACTGTACCTGAAAATAATGACAATTGGCAATTTAATTCACTTTTTGGCCTTGCAGCATTTCCTAATCCACTGTTCTCACAAAAGCTACCCTATAAATAAAGTTGGAACTGAACCGAATTGTATTAGTAAAAAGGTTACACTGTTTCTCATTTAACTTGTGTGCAAACTCTCACTTGGCTGGTATTCAAAGTTCACTATTTGAGCGCAGTTGTTAATATGTGTGCAGATATGGAAGCAAATGTGCTTCTAATAAATAACCAGACCGAGATTGATTACGTGTTTACTGAAGAAAGAGAGATGTGCTGACAGCTAGTATGAAATTGTATTTTAATGGTTACGGTTTATCAGATTTTACTAGTAAAATAATATTTTTAAAACTTGAATGATTTGAAAAATCAAACCTCTGAATTTTTATTGCATTAAACAAGTTTTTTTACATGAATGCGAGGCTTAGCTGATGATCTGTTGTTAATTGCACCAGCGTACCTCCACATGCGGTGTTAGCATGCATCAAATTACTCAACAACCACTAACTTTCATCTGCTTGCCAAAACTGTAAGTAATTCCATCAAATAGAGTGCTGTTTAATAGACTAGCACGAAAACCATCTGGTACTTAATATGGTTTCAAACTGATTCAGATGGTTTTACCCAGCACACTATGATGCATGTCAGAAGTAAAGAGGTTGGTGACATTTCAGAATATGCTAGCATATTTTGAACACTTTGTAAAAGCTGTTATAGTTATACAAACATACACTGAATATTCTAAATGTCCCTTCGACAGACTGTTAAGCCTATTTATAATAGTGTCTGCCATTCGTAGGAGTCACTGCCACCCAGAGGACAAGTTAAATGAAAGAGTTCACAAAAGAAAAAGAAAAATATTCTAATTTAAATTCATTGACTTTACATTAAAAAGGAGAATAAAATGAGATTCCTCAGTTTTAGGAGAGCAAAACTGGCAAAATGTTCTGGCAAAGGTAATGCGGCTGTACATTTGAAACCCTGGTGTCATAGCATTTAAAACTCCAAGAAATAGGGTGGGACATTTAATACTTCATAGCGTGCTGCGAGTGATATTGACAAAGGAGGACCACTTACCGACATCGTTTTATGAGATGAGGTTTGAGAGGATAGGGCTGACGGAGGTAATCAGATCATGTGCTGGATGTAAACAAAATAGCTTATACCTGTCCTGTTGCCAATAAGAAAACATAGTTAAAGCCAGATATTCAAGATGAAGTCATTGTCATATGAAAGCTCAATAAATAAGCTATTCTATTCTATTGATACATGGTTTGTTAGGATAGGACAATATTTGGCCGAGATGCATCTATTTGAAAATCTGCAATCGGAGGGTGCAAAAAAATCAAAATACTGAGCAAATCACCTTTAAAGTTGTCCAAATGAATATCTTATCAATGCATTTTACTGATCAAAAATGACATTTTGATATGTTTATCGTAGGAATTTTACAAAAAATCTTAATGGAACATGATCTTTACTTAATTTCCTAATGATTTTTGGCATAAAACAAAAAATAATTTTGACCCATGCAATGTATTTTTGGATATTGCTACAAATAAACCCCAGTGACCCCAGACTGGTTTTGTTTTCCAGGGTCACATTTGTAGTATGAGTTGCTGCTGAAGATTAATACTTAGTGTTAGTTACAGGTTTGTTTAAAACAGTATGAGCAATAATAAAAGTGATGCTTGCTTTGGAAAACACATAAAACACCAATTAAAGAGAGAGAGAGGGAGTCAGAGTAAAACAGAGTTAATACTGTTTTATGAGTAGGACGACTTGACAACATTTTACAGATGCATGACATTGGAAAGAGGTGTGGCTCCGCAGTGCAGCTGTTTTATTTGTTTGCCTACGTGTTCTGTGGGTTTTGACATGCTGCTACACCGTACAATACCCCAAACATACCTTGAATCACATTTGCCCAAATATCAGACTATTATGAGCTGTTGTTTCCTGACGTTTAGGTAAAACAACTCTAGAAATGAAAGCTAACTGACAAACAATGACGTGAAGCATCTATACATAATAACCCCTCACAAAATAACATGGTTATATCTGTTATGACTGCGAGCATTGTAAGTCTCAGTATAAGTCTTTCATGAAGGCCTTGCACTTTTGCCCTTTCTGTTCAGTTTTAATGAGTAGTGTTATATAACCAGCAAAAGTCACCTGGGCGACTATTTGGGGTCAAATGGGCCATACAACAGGTTTCGTCAAGTGTGGTTATTATTAACCTTTGATTCTATTCCTGGGGGAAGGTTTTCAATTTCCTGAAAATTTTAGTGCTAAAACTTACCTCACTGTAATCACCAGCCTTATTACCAAATATTGGATTCAATCTCTTTATCAACTTGGTTTTTTTTAATTAACACAGGTTTGGCATATCTTTTTGCAAATGTTTGATCATGGCCTCATTGATCTAAGCTTATTGAACACTGGCAAAATTACCGATAGTGCTTTTTCAGAAACTGACCGATCAATTACAAAACAAAAAAATCAGCTCTAATTGAAAGGTTATAAGTAACAAAAAATTGAATCCAAGATTTGGAGATAAAATAGGAAGAAATGTGCAGTCAATTTAAACTGGAAACACCAAATTAGGTTCGGGGGTTTTCAGGGGTTAAACTTGAGCACTGTTGAACTAGTTCTACATGATTCACTGAATTATTCTAACATCAGCCAAAGCAGATGTTACGCAGGTCACATTAAGGTGATTCACCACTGTTAAATGTTGGAACTGTCCCACAGTAATGAATTATCCACATACAGTCCTTGCCGGTAAATTCTAGAGGGCATATTTTCCTGTAAACCCCATGTTCAAGCTGTGCAACTCTACAAGCACAATGAAAGAGCAAGATGGTGCAATATTGCCCACTTCTGGTCAGACAGAGCCTCTGCTGTTGACAATAACAGTTTCTGGAAAAGTCCAAAGCCACGGCCATTCTCATCCCGTGAATCACGTCGTCAACATCACCCAGCCTCCCAGTATAAAAAGAAATCAGAGGAGGCTCAGTCCATCTGCAGGGAAGAAAAAGAATCCAAGCAGGGTGAGTACAGAAAGCATTGCAAGGACGTTTACAACCTAGTTTATATAGATATTATATAGGATTTATAGACATTGTTATTACATAATAATGTAAGATGCCATTTATATCCTGGTTACAGTGACGTAATGCCTATTTGATATGCTTTAAAACTGCATTGTAATGAATCCTGTGTTTATGCATTTTGCCCAATTACTGAGCAATAACCCACCAATGCATAAATGTAAGTAAGACTGTTTGGCATGAAACAGAGTAACATATAATTTATGCTACATTTATTACAATCCATGCTCATGTGGTTAATGTCATCCAAAAAGTCAAACTGGGCTCTTTGTTGGGGTGAGTTTGCCTGTGCCTTCCCTAGGCGAATTTGTATTGATTTTTTTCATTGCAGAGAGGAATTTGTTTCGCATCCCCAAGTCGATGAGGGGAACTAAGCCAGGTCAACTGCATTCAGGATGCATACTGCGCCCCAGCAAGATATCATTAACCAAAGCAAATCCTCTCACTCAGAGCAAGCCATCTGTGTGATACTTACAAACACCACAGAGATCATGTGTAACCCTCATTCCAAAACAAATATCACAAGATAAGGCAGAAGGGTTAAGATTAATTCGAACAAAAGCAAGAAGACAAAACCGTATACTAGCAACAAACAACTTTTTTTTGAGGAACTTTAAGATTAGATCATGGAGAAAGCTGCACACCATATTTTACTGCACAAAAAGCAACTTTCCATGTGACTGACTGTTCATTGGCTCTTCCAAATGCATGTTTGTTATGTAACTAGGCTGCTGGCTTTAGTTAGGGTTTCTATGTACACATACAGAGGCTGAAAAGAGGAAACTTGCTCCAGTGACTGACTCGAAGCTTTTCATGATGTTTACTTAGACTCTGGTGTGAATTACAACAGCTGCTGATGACCAGTGGGTTGTCTTTAAAAACATCAAACATGATTAGTGCAGCATTATTAAAAAAGGTCATTTACTTGGACATCACAGACATTTTTGCATACTCACAAAACTGGGATTACATTTTAAGGAGCAAGCTGTGGTGAAAGGGATTTATTTTCAAATCTATGGACTTGGTGAAAGGAACTTATTAGTTCGCTACACCTCCAATGATTTTGGTATTCAAAGCCTTTTAGTTTGATACTGGTTAAAGGGACAGTTTACCCAAAAGTGAGTCATTATTTACTCATCCTCATGCCATTCCAAACCTGCATGACTTCTGCACATCTTTTTTTTTTAGCCCAAACAATATTGGACCGAATTTAGTTGTATGACAGATTTTTATTTTTTGTTTTTAATTCGATTTTTTTGTGTGTGTGTTCCAAACAGAGAAAATCATTCAAATTTAAATTGGCACGAGGTTGAGAAAATTAGAGAATTTGAATTTTAAAAAATTCTGTGAATTTTGAATATGTCGTAGATGCATATTTTTGGGCTATGGCATTATATGGCACAATAAATCTGTTAGGCCCTCTGTTCTGAAACATCAAGGTCGCACAAAGATAAATGCCGGTATTTGTATCACCTACGATATAAATAGACAGGCTGACACAACAGATTCATCGCCCACACAGTCTGTCTGAGTGCGTCACCCACAAATCGCTTTATTAAAAGTGTTGGTTTTGCAGTTGTTCATACTCCTAAAGTCATTTTTACCACAGCTTAATTAAAAAAGTTTTACTATTAAATGACCCACTATTTCTTGATTTATATTTCTAGTGTTAAACTGTTTCTGAAACCAGGACACTAGCAGCCACCAAAGATGAAGGTCTCATGGTCTCTGCTGGGACTTTCTCTTCTCTACCTCTCAGTGGAGTGTCTGCTACCACCAACTAAAGAGGAGCTCAATGGTAAGTTTTTTTCTGTGCAGGCCTGTTGTGCTCAAATAGGGACAGCAATGTAACAGCTTTTACTTTTTGGCAGAGATCTCACTGCTTGGTGAAAAGTACCTGGATAAACAGATTGAAAATGCCATCACCGGGGTGAAGGAGATGAAGACTGTGATGGAGCGAACACAAGAGGATCACAAGAGGTTCAAGGCAGAGCTAGAGAAAACAAAGGAACAAAAAGAGGTAGATCTATCTATCTATGATATAACATTAAATACAAATTTACGTCAGACAGAATTAATTAATTTGAGTAAAATTACATACATCAACAATTATTAATATTGTTAACATTTTAAGTTGCATAAACAATATCAATTAAAGAATAATTTTACCAGTTGGATAATCTACATATATTAACACATTTTTAACATTTCAAGTTGTATAAAGTAACATTAATTTAATTTATTATTAAATAACAGTAATATAAAAAAAAAAAATCAAATGAACCATGATCATTAAAAAAAAAAAAAAATGTAGATCTACATATATTATCATATTTTTAACAATTCAACATTAAATAATTATTATAAATTAACAATGAGCAATAGTATAATTATAAATTAATATTAAATTAGATCAAATTATGAGGAAAATTAAGACCTAGATATATTACCGCATTAACATTTCATGTTGCATAAATTAAAATTAGGCAATTTATTATGTATTTACAACAATATATTTATATTTAAGTTTTGTTAACATCATATATGTACTGTATGTGTACTGTTTATTTATTACATTTATATAAATAGACACACATACTGTATATATACAATGCGTCTACGGTATAGACACACATACGGTAAAATGTTCAACATGTATATACATTTATATTTTATTTTATATTATATAAACATATATTTAATACATAAACATACATTTATTAAATATATACATGCATATGTTTGTATTGGCATAATATATATACACACAGTACACACATGTATTATACAAATGAACATTTTTGAATGTGAATGCAATTTATCATTTGACAGCTTTATCATATTTTAATTATATATATATATATATATATATATATAATATTTACCCTGTTGTTACTTCATGACACCCACTGCATAAACTAATGTAAACAAACTGAACCTTATTGTGAAGTGTACCTGTGATCTACTGAAGTGACCTTTATTTTTCAAATTTGATTTAAGTGTCTAAATATTTTCTGTCTATTGCATGAAATAGAATGCTCTGAAGGAGGCTCAGGAGATGGAGGAGAAACTGAGTGAGCAACAGAGTGTGTGTAATGAAACCATGCAGGCTCTGTGGGAGGAGTGCAAGCCCTGCTTGAGGAAAACTTGTGTTAAGTATTACTCACGCACATGCAGCAGCGGAGCCGGCCTGGTGGGACGACAGGTGACACGTCTGCACAAACATCCCTGCAATTATCCTGACTTCACTCTGTGCTTCCAACGATCCCTTCTCTTTGTCTGTTTTTAGCTGGAGGACATTTTGAACAGAACCTCTCCCATCTCCATTTGGATCAACGGGCAGAACATTGAGACCCTGAAAGACGAGGACCAACAGCAGACCAGACGCTTCCAGGACCTGGAGGAGCGGTATTCAGAGGTTACAGACGGAGTGGACAGTATCTTTATGGACAGCATGAAGGTGTTTGACCACATGCGTTCCTTCCACCAGCCCAGCTTCTTCTCCAGCCCCTTCCAGATGCCCAGCATGTTTGGGAGTCAGTCCAGCCGGCCTTCTCGTGTCTACAGGTCTCCTCTGAGCAGCCCAGAGTTACACAGCTTCCACAGCATGTTCCAGCCCATGATGAACATGGCACGAAACATGTTTGAATCCATGGGAAGTGATATGGATTTCCCTTTGGAAGGTAAATGTCGGGGGTCTACAAGCATGGATATAATAACAAGTTCAAAGTTAAAAGTGCTGTAAGCAATATTCATCACACTTAAACGGACAGCCCAACTAAAAATCCCATCACCTTTTATAGTCATATCTGGGTCAATTGAAAATTAAATTGAAATTGCTTTACTTGAAAACGTCAATTGGCAATTCTGTCATCAGTACTATTTATACTGTATGTATATATATATATATATATATATATATATATATATACACACAGTGGTTATGGGAAATATTTAGACCCCCTCAAATTTTTCACTCTTTGTTTTATTGCAGCCATTTGCTAAATCATTTAAGTTTTTTTTTTCCTTAGTAATGTACACACAGAACCCCATATTGGTCCTAAGTATTCAGACCCTTTCTATATTTCTATTCTATATTTAGTATTTAGTCACAGCATACTTAGGACCTTGTGAT
>JAUYWG010000057.1:21089999-21102124 GCA_034779775.1 Enteromius afrohamiltoni
AAATTAAATTAAATTAAATTAAATTAAATTAAATTAAATTAAATTAAATTAAATTAAATTAAATTAAATCAAATCTCATTGATCTTCACCGTGGAATTGACGGCTGGGTAGCTAGAACAGTGGCTATGACGTTAGACTTTTGCGGAAGGTCCTCCACATCTGGTCTGAGCTCATCTTCTGATTTCAGTCTTCGACGAACAGGTTTAGGGGGTGGGGCCAATGGAGTGGATACTTTGGCCTATCAAAAAAATAAATACATAAAAAACACTGAGCGATTACAATGCTAAAATACAATGCAGTCTGAAGATTGGTTGGTATAGAATTCCTTACAGAGTTGACAGTGGTTGCATTTCGTTCCTCTGCCTGAACGTCGTTCTTTGCTGTTCTCATTGTCCCAGTGGTGTCTGCACATCTTTCTGCCTGTATATATACACATATGCATTATACAATAACAACAGTTCAGTATTTGAAAGTCAGTGAAAAAAAAAAAAAAACATTTATCCAGCAAAACTTATTAGTTTGCACCAAAATATTAAGCAGCACAACTCTTTTGTTTTTATTAGTGATGATAATAAGAAATGTTTAAATAAGCCTATTATAATGATCTCTAAAGAATCAATGACACTGGACACTAGAATCAAAATTCTATTTTTCCATCACAGGAATGTATTTATTTTTACTAAATTATTTTACATTGTAATAAAATTTCAAAATATTACTGTATTTTGATCAAATAAGTTCAGTCTTGGTAAAAAAAAAAAATTCTTCATAAGATATATGTGACCCTGGACCACAAAACCAGTGAAAACCAATGAACCAATGAAATCTAAAAACTTCAAAGGTAATTTTCTCAGTAGAAAAAAAACTATTAATCTGTGCACAATTTTTGTATCACAAAAAAAAAACTTTTCCTTAATAATCTGTCATGATAATAAATGGCTCCATTTGTACCTGTCCATTATCAGATGGTTTCTCTCCATCATCTGCCGGCTGGTCGACAGCAAAAGCCTGGAACTGGCTGAAATCAGCAAAGTTGGGCTGTTCTGGCATTTGCTGGGGTGACGTGCTGGTATGTGCCGGAAGACCATCTCCCTCGGCCGAACGGTGACCATGTGGCACTGATGTCTGGGGATTTGTTACATGTTAAATTACTCCTATATAAAAAGTATAGTTGAAAATATAGTATAGTTTCTACAAATAGTTGTCTAATTGTTTGAGAGGACGTTAAACAAATTGCAAACCACTGGGCTATACCTGTGTCGGCAGTGGTCTGGGAGGCACTGCTGGGGGAAAGGCAACTACACCCGGCTGCTGCGGACCTGACGGAGAAGTAAAAATACAAAAAGAGAACTTCAGCTTTTCACAACCGCACCCAACGAAACAAGAAGCCACGAGTTACCTGTTAACTGTTTGCGTGCATGCATACCTGCAGCGACAGCAGCAAAGTTTCTGTTCATGTCTAGAGAGGAGGACCGTGAGTGAGTGGCGGGGGGGCGGGGTGGAGGTGGAGGCGGAGCCACAACCTTCAGTCCTTCCGGAGAGGTGCCAGAGTGAGACCTGTAATAGCCCAAGCTATAAATTATTTTTTTGACTGGAAATGTCACACTATGCTCTAACCAAGCATGATGTGACCAAAAAACTGCATATAGACCGCTAAATCATTTCCAAATCTAATCCACATTAATCTGAGTTTTTGTTCTAGCTACAACACCACAAACACAAAGATCAAAGTCCGAATTCTGCAAGACGTTAAGTACCTTTGTCTGTTCACAGCACTGGAAATGGGCTCTTGATCAGATGTAAATGAATCAGAGCTGCTATAGCCATCTCCTATAAGAAAGAAGGGTAATGGCTCTGAATGAATTATGGGAGAAGATTTCATGTCATTCACTTAAATGCTCGAATAGCCCAGATGTACTTACCAACAGTAGTACCAGGAAACTTTATAGTTGCTGGTAACTTGGTCTCATCAGAAAGTTCTGGTGGTTTTGCCATTAACGGACTTGTTGGATGTGTGTGATCTGTAAAACCAAGAGTAAAATAATTCAGTTTGTTTAAAACCAAATGATTACATCCATCCATCCAGTAACTACACATCAGTCAAAGGTTTAAAATGGGATTTTAAATTATTCAACAGTGACAGTAAAGATTTTAAGATTTAAAAAATAAATAAAAACAAGAAAAAAAATAGAATAGTTATTTGCTTGTAATACTGTAATTGCAATAATATTATTATAATATTTAATAATTCTATTGTTTTACTGTATTTTTAATTAAATTTAGCCTAGATTAGCATAAATGGCGCTTCTTTCAAACACACACACACACAAAGTCTAGCGTTTTAAATGATAGTGCATGTTAATGATAGATTATGGAAGAAAGATTCCTTTAAAATATTTCTATCACAAATTTTATTAAACAACTAGGTTTTACATTTCCTGAAAACTAAACAAACAAAAAGGCACTTCTGCATGTTTTACTGTATTATTATACTAATAAGTTTCTGTGATAAGCAAAACATGGCCTCATACCTCAAGTACGAGCAATAGTGATTAAGAACAAGAAGAAGGTAATTTGATGAATTTATAGAATAAAACCTTCAAATGTTACTGGTTATAATCATATAATCAGACGCACCGCTTCCAGTTCTCTTGAGCTCCATCTCTTGCATGTGGATCTTGCTGGGTGTCATACGAATGGGCACAGGGTGGACTATTGCTGTATCCTACAATGAAAGAAGCACATCAGCCGCTGCTGTCTCACAACTACAATTATCTCAGTCATAAAGAAGAATAAGGAACAGTTAAGAACCTGACACTGAGAAACTAAACAAACATAGTATCACAACACCCTCAAAGGACAGCCAGCAGAGTCATCACTTGGATTATGATACAGTATGAGAGAAAGAGCATGAAAGAATTACCGGTAAGCTCAGCAAGCAAAAGAAAAACAAAAAACGAATAATTTGATGATGGCACTGTGGCTGTGAATTTATCTTGAGAACATGCGCTCTCAGATAGAATTTACAGAGTACTGGGTTAATGAATATCATTAATCATGAAAGAGCATTGAGTGATTGACTTACAGGGTCAGCTGGTGCAATGTTAGAATCAAATTGGGTCAGAGTTTGTGAGCTTGAGGAGCGTTCGCTAAAAGTCTCCCACTGCTGGAGAGACAGAGCAGAGACATGTCAACAAGGTGGCTTCACTCCTCACACAAGCAAACAGAGGCCATAAAACAACAACAGAGTGCCCTTTCCGCCCTCTGACTGTTAGGAGAAACATGTGATTTGTCCTGCATTGTACTGTTGCATATTCTCTTGTGTTCACAGAGGACCAATTGTCTTACTAATGACCTTACAAGCTGAGAGGTTGTAATGTAACATTTTACTTCCCTATAACGAGGATCAGCTTAGAAAAATCAGGTTGCAGTCTTAAAGTGAGAAACCCCAATAATTAGATCTTGTAGATCAAAACGTATTGAAATGGGCTGGGGCCATTGGTGACTGACAGTGGTTCTACAATCAACTTGGGCTAACAATGTTTTGGGAAAACTCAGCCCTGTTTAAAGATGAAGTGTGTAAATCTATAGTCAAGTAAAAATACAAAAAGAACAACAATTTGAACAGGTTTTTTTAACCGTCTTCCCATCTCATTGGTCATTGGTCGATTAAACAGATCGTTTCGGCCTAAACTCCACTGCCATTGGCTGAGCCTGTATTGCTGTATCAGAGTTGGGATGCTGATATTTTGCAAGCACCCTAGAGCTCCTTTTACTATATATAATATTAAACAATAAATATCTCACTTAAAGTTACTTGGTACCTATTAGGCTGGGATAGGAGAAAGCATTTAATATTCAAATAAAATAAGAACTTTGCTGTCTTAAATGTCTGCAGACCTATTTTGAAATATTTAACAATTGTTCTGTAGGTAAATATTTGGAAGGCTTTTACACTATATAAGGGGGGGGGGGAATCATGCTTCGGTAAATTATGATTTTGCTATAAAAACATTGAAACCATGACAAAGAATCATAATGATGACACAGAATTGACTTGAAATCATAATTATGACTTCTCAACCCATAATTCTGACTTATGTCAGAAGGTCAACAAGGTTATGTCTGAATCATGACATAATATTGCATCATTTTGATATCAATTGCCATAATTATTTACCAAGTATGATTTGTGGAAGAAATGGGATATCATAGAAACATCTTACTTTTCATCTTATTTTATTTGAAAAAGAGTAAAGAAATGTTAATGTCAAGCTGCCCTAACCTTGAAAAATAATGTAAACCAATTTAGCTCACTGTGCCAGTATAAAACAAACACAATCCAATCAAATCCGGGCACTGGTTCCTACTGAATATTTTGTTTCAATTGGAAATGTGTCATATTATGCAGAATTCAATACAAGTGCCCCTATTATGAGTTAAGCAAGGTTCATATTTTGGTTTTGGGAGTCCCAAACAACAGGTTGACATGCATGCAAGGTAAAAAAAAAAACCTTCATTTTCACATAATATGCATTTATTTTTCCCTTATTTGTTCAACTTTTAACAGTCCAAAAGCAGCATCTTTTTAGCCTGGGCCCGCCCATACTTCCTGTGACGCTGCATTCTATTTCGCGAGCAAAGTTAGCCTGGCAAAGCTGCCGTTTTAGAGCATTTCTGTTCTCCAAAAAAGCCCCGGCATGACTAAGGCGTGTGTAAAATGATGACACAGCAGTTCTGTGACCAGAAACCATATGGCTTTCAAACATGACGTGTACAGAGCAGCAACAATCGCTCGAATCTGCTGTTGCAGCTGTTTTAAGAAATTTCCATGACAGCTTTTCTTTGAAAATGGAGCAGAAGTAATTCAAGTAAGTTTTCCTGCGGAAGCCAGGCAAACATCTTGTAGCAAAGACTGAAAGTGCATTTTCATTCAGACCAGTGTGAAAAGACCAAGTAGCATGCTAACGTTTCACGTTAACCTCATCATGAAACAGCTTGGGACTAGTTTTCATGATTCTGAGTCGACTCTTTCTTTTACACAGTGCAAGAAAGTTCATTTCCATAAATCCATAACCGGGTCACTTTAAAAATATTCCAGGAGCTTAATCTAAGAATTTGTAAACAAAAAAAAAACAAAAAAAAAAGGTCAGAAGTTTTGACTACAAGGCTGCCACATTCCCCAAAAAATAGTGAAGAATTAACTGTCACAACAATTCTCATGAAAGTGTTACATGTCTGCAGATGAATGTGTGCTTTGCTGGCACCAGTTTCCACTGACCAGAAATGTATTAGTTTTATTTTCCCAAAAAGAAAGGCAGACAGAACTACAAAAATGAGTAAAAGAGGAGAAGTAAATTAAGAAAGCCAAACCTCATTGCTTTGATTGAGCTCAGGCCAATTCTGGTTCAGGGAAGGCATGGAAGGAGACTTATTTGGAGTGACCTCCACAGGGGAAGCAGAAAAGCCCACCTCAGGAGCAGGTTCTGGAACTCCTAAAACATACAAACAGACAGACAATAAAGAACTTATGCCTGAACATCATTCAGCATGAATATGTTATCAGTAGAATAATATTTCATCTAAAAGGTCATAAACAACATAAAACTTCACAAGGACTCTCAGGGTCCCAAGGGCATATTCTATGTTGCATTTAAACTGTTGCTAAGATACAGGCTCACGTCCTATGAAGCTGTTATTAGAATATTGTAATTAGAAGCAAGATAATTCTCTGTCCACAATGAAACTAAAATGCTGAGAAGTAACAATATCACAACCAACTGCAACATTTTTTAGACTTCAAATATATATATTATGTATTTATATACATAATATTAATATATATATTATGAGGACTGAGATATAAAAAACGTGTATATACACAATAACTAAACTACTGTTGATTTTTAAATGTCTTATGTTCACCAAGGCTTCATTTATTTGATCGAAAAGAGAGGAAAACAGTATAATCGCAAAAAATGTAAAATAACTTTTCTATTTTAATACATTTAAAAATCTATTTATTTTATTTATTTATTTCAAAATGTATTTCTGTGAAGGCAAAGCTGAATTTTCAGCTTTATTCATGCTGTTTATTGTTTTTTTCAAAATGTTTTTTTTTTTTTTTAATGAACTGCAAGCTCAAAAGAAAAGATTTTTTTTTGGCAACAAAGAAACAATCAATTTATTGTGCCCTCGCTGAACAACCACATTATTTTTTTTTATTTTTTGGAATGGTACCTGCATGCGTCTCAAAAGAGCAACAGCAAGTGGCCACAAAAAATACACTACAGAAGTATTTTTGCATATGAATATATCACTTTGCACGTATCATATTAAGAAAAGGTTTTAAAAAGCACTCTGTATGCAAAACCTTCTGAAATAACTGGGCTGCATATTTCCCGATTTGAAGCTGTGGTTGGGCATGAGGCTTTTCTGCTTACCTGCTGAGTCATCCAAGTCAATAAGCTTTGGCATTAGGCTCTCGGGGAGCTTTTCAGGAAGGTCATAACCATTTTTCCTAGCGACCACAAGATGAAATGCAGCACAGAACTCATCCAGGGTCAGTGCACCATCTTTATCAAAATCTGATAGCTCCCTGCAAGGTAAAGCAGGTCGGTCAATACAGATAAGATGAATATTTTAAGGCGCATAAAAACCCTTCTTTTTTAAAAGACAGGGCATTAACAAATAGAATGAAAATGGATTATCAACTGATAACTTGGTTCCACATCTGTTTCAGACAATCTACACCAAGGTCATCCGAACTGAAACAGTGTAACTCATGTAAAACAACTTACCAAATGTGTGACAGTTCTAGAATAGGCAGTTTCGATTTTGTAAAAAACTCCTTTGCGGCTGAGCCTGAACAACAGAGAATGGATACATTTTTAGGCTGGTAAATTCAAAACAGAAAAAACAGCATAAAGGCAGTTACTGTTCAAAACAAGGTCTCGCTAACCAGGGATTAAACCAGTGAGATCAGCCTGAATGGTCTTAAACTGGTTTATGTAATACTGTCTTTGCTCATCTGTGATTTTCCAGGGGTCATCATAACCGCTGGTCTGTCTTTGGATTTCATTTGTGGTCATTGCAGATGGCACAGTTCGTACGGTTGTGCTCTCCGGCTGGAGTAGAAAAAGGAAGAAATAAGAATTAGATTTTGTTACACACTTATACTATGTACGCTACTGTTCAAAAGTTTGGAGTTGGTAAGATTTTCAGTAAGATGTGTTTTTTATAAGATGTGTTATAAAAAATGAAATATTACAATAAAAAAAAAAACTTTTACATTTTAGATGGATTATAAATTAAAATGTAATTTATTCATGTGCTGGCGAAGCTGAACCTCCGGTCTTTAGTGTCACATGATTATTCAGAAAATAATGTTAATATGCTCAAGAAACACTTCTTACTATTATAAAGGTTGAAAACAGTTGTGCTGCTTATTCATTTTAAATCTGAAGATTTCAACTGTGTTTTGTTAAACAGCTTAACTACTTTGTTTTCTAATTTCTTGTATGACCGGTAATTCTCTTACCATGCATTCATTTGGGCTTGGCAAATATTTAATAAAGTCTGCTTTTGTGAACACAAAAGTAAACATCTGTTCAGCCACAGAAGCCTTGGTTACAGCAGGCAAGTGGTGACAGATCATGCTGTATACATAACAAATGTATACATGGAGGCCCACATTGCATTACCTGAGCTGAGGGGGGATGCATTGGAAGTGTGCTGGAGGGGGGCGTGTCTGTAAAACTGACCCAACTTTCCTGGACAGGAGGGGGTGAATGGGCGGACCACATCCCATCACCTGTAACTTGTCCTTAGGCAAGACACAGAAAGTTAAAAAGACATTATAATACTTAATTATTTTGTAACAAACTTATTATTATTAGTATAATATAAAAATAAAAATCAATAACATAACTTAATATAAGAATTATTTTTGTCAAGGATTAACCGCATCCTAAAAAAAAAAAAAGTTTTTGTTTATATAATGTGTGTGTGTGTATGCGGTGTATATTTATTATTGATATATAAATACACACTAGGGATGCACCGAAACGAAAATTCGTGGCCGAAGCCAAACAAAATGAAACACTGGACCGAAGTCCGAATACTAAACATGTTTTTTTTTTTTATTCATTGTAATTTTTTTATTTTAGCCAAAATGTGCATTTTACTTTTTTGTCTAGCTTTACAAAAAAAAAAAATTATATTTACTTAACACTAAACACTTTTTGAAAAATATATATACTTAGAACTATACCAGCACAGCACAAATTAACAAATAAGTCAGTCTTATTTTATTTTTTTAAATGCATAAAAATGTTACTGAGCAGCTGACGAGTATCAATATTTCAGCGCAGATTTGGACTTGGCTAATCTGGTTAACAAGTAGAAACATTTGAATAAGCTACATGAAACTTGTTAGCATATTAGAAAACATAACAGTCTGCAGTTTATTTACTAATCATTTGCCATTTCGCCAATTCAGTCATCAAACAGCAACAGCCACTTCCTCTTCCCATCTGAGACATAAGATGTTGGTGTTGTAATGGTTGTAGCGTCTATCTTGGACACTTTTAAATACCTTTACACTGACGACATGTAAGCTGCATTAGCGCACGCCTACATTTGACCACATCGCATCGCTGTTCTGTATAATTTGTCTTTTTGGTTATTCGGCTGAACATCGAAAGTTCAGCCGAATTTTTTTCTATTCCTAATACACACATATGCATGTGAAAAATATTTAAGAAAAATGTATTATATCAAGTATATTTACAAAAAATATAAGAATATAAATGTATATACATGTAAATATTTTGATGCACATTTTTATATACAAATAAAACATATAAACAATAAACATTATGTAAATAGAAACTTTTATTTTGGATGCGATTAATGGTGAATAATAGTTTGACAGCACTATATATAATACAATATAATATAATCATGGTTTCTGCAGGATTTTAAGGCTCAAAGGCTGCAGGATTAAGGCCTTTTTTAATACCCGCAAAAATAAAATTAATACCATATGAGCGGGGGAGAGTAATGTCTATAGTACCATATTAAACAGTAAAACGCATAATTTACAATTCAGATGCAGGTTTTCACTAAAACAAAAAGTTTTATATGATGATACACTTTATATTTCAGCCTTTAAACCATTTTTTGAAATGGGTGTCAAAAGTATTATCAGTACAATTCTTCTTATTAAATTATTATATAAATGAAATAACATGAATAAGAGGTGTGCAATATTGAACTTTTTTTATGTTCCGTGTGGTCAATTCACAGTGATAGAAATGAATCCTTTTCCAGTAAGTTTTCTGAGCATTTTTACCTTGAAGCCTTTCTTTTGAAAGTGTGCATCATCTTTTGAATCAAATGTTTGCATTTTTGCTTTTACCAAGCAAATGAAATCAGTATCAACACAATTCATCTCTGCAATGCATCTCAATTGGCATGTAGATGTATTTACAGTTTAATGCAACTTAGAGGGACACAGAATAACCTGCAGTTACAAATGCATAAATAATGTTTTGATATTTGAAACGTAAAAAGTTAAAAACTGATGTTTGAAGTAATTTTTTTTTAAATTAAGATATTTTAAATGTAAAATTCAGTAGGAGGCAGCATGTCACTGTTAATATGGGAGTCACTGCAATTGAACCGAATCATTTTAACGTAGATTCATTCAGAAACGAAACGCCGTAAGAGAAGCACTCATGTTCTTTTTTTTTTTTTTTTTTTTTTTTTATGAAATCATAGTCGTTTGAAGTGTAATCATCTTTTAATCACATTCAGCCATATCGCAATTTTTTTCGTCTCCAAATTTAAGACCTCTTGAAATCATAATTAAGACTTTTTAAGGCCTTCAGTTTTTATAAACAAAATGCAAGACTTTTTAATACCCCACGGAAACCCTGTATAATGTTAGAAGGGTTATTGTATTACCTAGACAATAGATATGACTGTATTATTAGACACTGAGTACCTGGCTGTGCTTCTCTAAAAGGTGGCCAAACAACTCCTGGCACTGAGGGCTGTCTGTCCACGTTTCCACCGCTGGCCTGGCGTTTGTGCTTCCTCCAGGCATGGGGCGAAGTGGGAGGGGACTGGTGCGGTGACACTACAGGAGATGTGGTGTCCGGCTGGTGTCAGAGATAAACAATATTAATTACTTAATAACTTTACAGTATTCCAGTTAAACAGATGGCCTTGGAACAGCAGATACACATGCTGAAGTAAACAAATAGACATTTTACAGATGCAGAACAGTACATTTAATACAGAGACTACAGAGGTAAAGAGTTCACAAAACTCTTCAGTTATCAGATCAGTGCTTTAACTACTACCACACAACACCCCAGTGATAGCAAATAACCTATAATAACAAGCAGAAATCTGTTAGTTCAAAGACTAAAAACTAAAATCATGGCAACAAAAGGAAAAAAAAATGCTACAGAATAGAGAAATAGAGCGCAGTGATTGTCTAAACTACACCAATTTGATACTGCATCAGAAAAATAAATAAACTATTGAACACACTTATATATTTAACCAGAATGTTTTAAGTTAATACGTTAAATATGATTATATGTTTATTTTCCGTATCTTCAGTAGTACCTGTGGATCTACGCTGGGCACACAGGGCTGAATCATCTCATGCGCTGAAACCTTTTTGGCCGGCACTCGGCCTGGAGGTCTGGGGAGGTAGGGTCCCTGGTTCTCCGAGTCTGTGAACATGACTGCGTGCCTCGTCTCCTGCTCATTCTTGCCCATCACAAAGCGAGGAAGGGGCAGGTCCCTGACTGCAAACACAACTCCACATTAGACATAGATTTAATACACAACTACTGTCAGCAGTGCTAAAAAATAAGCACTACTAAACTGATATTATTTGGTTAACTTTACAGAAAACGATTCAAAACACCTGACCACCGAGGTCGAAAACTTTCATTACTAATTTTAAAATCAATGGAACGGAAGTCAATAGAAATCAAGTTTAACCAAAGCCAATATAAACTCAAGCAATTTCCTGTTGACTGCATCTTTGTGTTCTTGCAGTATTTTCAAGGCTACGAGCTGGGTCTTATTTCCTGCTTATTTAAACCACTGTCAATTCTCATTCTTTTACAAGGTCTTGTGTCTAACTTCCTAAAATTCATGTAGTGCTTTTGCACAGGGCTTCCTGTCAGGGACTGAGTTTATAAAGAGAACAGCCATGATAGTAAATAAACAAACAGGAGCATTTGCATTTGGCTTAAAGGCACATTTCACAGAAATATACAAATACAACAGAAAAAAAAAAAAAGCGATTTAAATACACAACATACTATTCCAAAACACAAACCCAAACATTAGTATTAAAAATGGCTCATGTTTGCAATATACACACATTCAGTTCTTTTCATCAAATAGGCTGTAAGATTATTCTCTAAATTATGTTATGTAATGGGCTACAACTGCCACAACGGATTAATTTGTAAAATAAGAGTCTACAAAAATACAAGGATGTGATAACATGCAGAAACAGTTATAAAAGGGTTTAAGAAGGTGGAACTCACCACTGTTCAGGCTCTCCACACGAAGGGGCAGTCCAGACTGGGCCAGTGCAATGAGCTTCAGTGCAATGTAGAACTGACTCCGACCGAAGTGACCGAGACGTGTGGCCCCGCAAAGTTCAGTAATCTAGAACAATGGAAAGAGAACTATCAATCAGATAAACTGACCTTAACATAGAATACAAAGGTGAACACACAATAGCATGAACAAAAGTAAGTTAATGTCAGTTTAAACACACACACACACACACACACACTATATACTGTAAGTTGGATTTGAGATAACTGAAAGAACACTTAATGAACTCTGGAAAACTGACAATTATTTAAAAATGGTCTCTCAAACAGGAAGAGATGTATTAAGAAATTTATGAATCTAATGTACAAGTGTATATCTATTAGGGTTGGCACGGTTCTTGAAAAAAAAACCCAAACCGTTCAGTGTGCTTGTCTCGGTTCGTTGCATGCTTGCGTCGCACGGTTCGACGGTTCATGACATGCGCAATGTAGCCTCGTGCCCCGTATGTGACGTCAGTGTGTTTCCCT
>JAUYWG010000057.1:21110870-21136983 GCA_034779775.1 Enteromius afrohamiltoni
AAAAGTGGCTTGACCTGGGGAATGCGGCACCTGTAGCCCATTTCCTGCACACGCCTGTACACGGTGGCTCTGGATGTCTCTACTCCAGACTCAGTCCACTGCTTCCGCAGGTCCCCCAAGGTCTGGAATACATTACATCTACATTACAGAAAATAATGAACTTTATCACAATATGCTAATTTTTTGAAAAGGACCTGTATATCAAGTCAATGTTTGAATAAACTGACAGCTCAGACGCCCAAAGCTGTAATAGTTACTAATCGTGGATATTTTGATGAATCTTAAAATGTAAATATTTTCTATGTACAAACTCTTCACTTCACTTCCTTCACTTTCTATCACACTGTAGTAGTTCAGACAACAGTAATCCACCGAAAATGTTTTTTTCAAAAACAAAGTTTCATTTAGTAGCAACGTTACTACTTTTACGAGTAATTCATTCAGTCTACTGATTAAAAACACTGATTCATTCAGGAACAAAATCAGTTGCTGTGTTCATGAGGTCATCACATATGAGTGATTGAATAATTAACACCACCTACCCTGTGTTGCCTAAAGATGCTTAACGATTCATTCAGTGGAATATTTCATTATTATAATTAGGGGTGGGTGATATACCGGTAGACACGATTAACTGGTAGAAACTTGTCAACCAATAGAGATCACGTGATTTTGCATGTTACGTACCCACGCAGAGAACAGAGAACATACACAGAAAACACCTACGGTGTGACACTAGTAGTGCTGCAAGAGCTCTTGTTTTCCCAGTGTGAGCAGCGGTGAGTTCGCTTAAGCCGTGTTCAATCGCAGACGTGTCGCCGACACCTGTGAGATATTCGGCATGCTAAATATCTGGACCTGTCGGCGATTTAGAATCATGCCGTGTGAAATGTGTTCTGACTGAATAACATCGGAGATTACCTACAGCCAATGAGAGAGCAACATCCAGGGCAGCGGGAAGTTGGGGGAGGAGTTAAGAAGGAATAGAAGGTAATTATCCTCGTCCATAATCTTCTTTTCGTTGCGAATGAGCGCACATGCAATTTGTATGGCAAGCTTATTTTGCCTGCTATTATTTTTAATAATAATCCCAGTCTCACGTGAGAACTCTCGGTCTTGCACACGTGATCTCGCATTGTTTCCATGTCACTTCTCGCGTGGGTTTCGTCACCGATCTATCATGCAGTGTGAAAACATCAGCGACTGAATGCTATCCCAGACACGCAGTATGAAAAGATCTGTGACGTGATTGCTTTGAAAATCGTGCAGTCTGAACTCGGCTTTACATGTGACATCAGTAATTGTTTTCTAAACAACAGAGATCTTGTGACATCATGCCTCAATATATAATATCAAAACACAAGTTCCTTTGGCTGTTTGGAGCACCTTTTACTTATAATTGAATCAAATCCAGAGCTCATGCCATTCTTTAGGGAACTGTATATTTCCCAGAGCTTCTATCAACTGTTGTTTACACAATGTCTCGGAGAGCCAGAGATGAAAATGAATTCCTTTTTATTTATTTATTTTTTTTGTCTGGGGCCTGCGCCACATTGTTCATGACTTTGTCATTTTTCAAAATAACATTTTGATTTCTCTAAAGACTTTTGTAATCTAAGCTCTTAGTCAGAAATAAGAATAAACAAATAGACAGTAGTTTGTTTTTTTAATCAGCAGTTTCTCATTCATCCAGCCTTGTGTTAGTTCAACATTTCCAATCAGACGTTTAATTACACATCGCCTAATGACTTATTTGCTTTAATCAAATTCCTAATTCCTATTAATCGAATGTTGCTTTTTGTCATTGCATAATGAGAAAAAGGCCAATGTGAGTAATGTAATATAAGGTGTAACCTTGCCTTGTTGAAGTAGCTGACACCTTTTTAATTCACCTGTCAGATAGATGTGGATTTTATTTATCTGCAGACGCTTTCAAACAAACTTCTTTCCCCTATCGGAAAAATAAAGAGGAAAACAGAAATGTCATCAAACAAAGCCTATTAATGCTAGAAGATTAGAAGCTTGTCTTTAGTTAAGACATGGTATTTGGAGCTTGCGGCATGGAGATTAAATAGGATCCAACCCATTTCTTTGCCCATTGATAAATGAATTAAGAAATTATATTTCAATTCCCCTGATGTATCTGCGCAGTGAATTGTTTGTGAGGATATCGTCCTAAAACAACAGTTTAATTTTTCCCTTTTTAGTGTCAGACCGGCGGGTTTATCTGCAATGGTTGTTTATGTTCAGCTGTTTTCTGTGCTGTAGTGTGGCTGCTGCTGGCCAATATTGTCTGGTTTGCTTGTCAGATCTCTGGATCTCAGCTTTGCTGTTGTCAGTTGCTTTAAGTCTTTAAATACCCATGGAGGATCTCTGCTGAACAAGACTCATTTCCATCACATCTTTTGGCAAATCACCAGTGAATTTCTGCTAACGTGTCATTCTTATTCCACCTTGTAAATTTGATGCAAAAAGCCAGCTAAAGCCACACTGAGATATTTTTCTAGTGCCAAGGGCATATGTGAATATCATTATTCAGCTTCCAGTGCCAGGATACAGCACTGCAGCAACCTTTTCTTTTTTTCCTTTGAAAACACCTTTGCAATTGCAAAGCAATAGCCTGACAGCCACCCAGAATGCCCTGTAAACTACATAGCAATGCCATAGAAACCCTACATCCTCTGCTTGTTAATTGAAATAAAATCAAATTTCAATTATATAATTCATTGGAAATTAAAGGCACAATATGTAAGATTTTTGTAATAAAATATCCCAAAACCACTTGCACAGTGGTATTTATTTCGTGCAGCTGTGTACTTACATTATCTCAAAAGTTCTGTAGGATTCTGTAAATTCAAAGAAATTCCAGATTTAAATAATAAACCATCCCTGTTCCTTGTCGCCTATCAATGAAGCAATATCCGTGCTACCCTCGGTTTTTACATATTAATGTATTAGAACAATGTTCTAATGTAACTTAGAATGTAACTTTGGTTTTTGTGATTTATGGGGACTCTCCATAGGCGTAATGGTTTTTATACTGTACAAACTGTATGTGGTATTGCCCTACACCTACCCTACGCCTAAACCTACCCCTTACAGGAAACTGTGTGCATTGTTAGATTTTCAAAAAAACACCATTTAGTATGTTTTTTAAGCCTTTTGAATTACGGGGATTCTGAAAATGTCCTCATAAATCACCTACATATTGTAATACCTATGTCATACCCATGTCATTATACAAATTTGTGTCCTCATAAACCACATAAACCCGCACACACACACGTTAACTGAGTTATTTAAATGAGGACATGCCATAGACTGACATCTTTATATAAAGATAAGTACTGATAACTAACTCCAACTATAAACCTACTAATGACTTATAAGTTAATTAAATTTGTATATTTATTATATTTACATAATTATTTATTTAATCTGAAGCAGAAACAACAGAAACTCGAAATAAAAAAAAGTCAACTAAAATAATATATAAATAATATTTCAGCTTGTTGTCAACATTTTTCATTTTATTTAGTTTAATGTGTTATTCTATAAAAATAGAACTATTAGAAACTGTAGACAAAAAATATTTGAAATATTATTTATAAAAAAATTACAAACACAATTAAAAATAAATAAATAGCAAATTAAAGTATTAATAGTTTAATAAAATAGTATAATAGCACAATACTGAAATACATGACAACCATTCATAACACCTTAGTTTTACCTCTTTATTATACAGGCACAGTGGAGAGAAATGGAAAATTATGATGGAACGAGAGAGGAAAATCGATCATTGCAGCTGCAAAGCATGTTATTAACCAATGCACCACAGCTCTAACACAACATTAAACCTTTGCGCTTGTTCAGTAGCAGCCTTGTTGTACACAGATGAATTTGCTTTTGCTCGTAGCATGTATTATCTGTTGATAATGTACTTCTGTGGCCAGTCGGCGGTGCAGATTGCCATGTGGTAACAGTTGGGAGATTCCTGGATAAAATCTCTTCTTCCGGGGATCAGAGAAAGCTTAAGGCTTGAAATGTGAAACAAAACTCTCAAATGCCCTGTTGCAGTCTGATGTGTGGCTTATATGACAACTAGTTGCTCTGTTTCTCCAAATCTGCATTGTAAATGAGGTGTTCGTCTTGACCGCTCCAACGTTAAATTAATATTTTGGTTGTTTACCAGCAGTAACTGTGTATACGTATATGTATGTGAGAGATAAGGACAGGTCAGGGAGAGTAGTTATCTGGAAGTCAACGCTTATGTGTGTGTGTGTATTGGCAGGGGAAAATGTGGGCAGTTTTTTCCTGCCTTCTTGCTTTGGAGTGGAAAGTTGATGGAAATATCCAGAGTGTGTCCCGGTTGCCCAGGGCTGCTGTGTGTGCCATAATCACCTCCACACAGGAGGTATGTGTGTGTGTGTGTGTGTGCCAGGGGGGAGTTGGTGGTCACACCTGCCTCAGGGAGCTCTCCGAGGTCCTGAACGTCTGCTTGTTTGACACACAAATACACACACAAGCTATTTAAATTAGGACATACCGTAGGCAGTTGTCTATATATAAAGATCACAAAAATACTATTAAATAACTGACTTACTGATGAGTTAAAGTTAACTTATATATTTATTTTATATACTGTACATTTTTTAATTTGTTTTATTTAGTGTATGTGATATGCTACAAAAAACTACAATAAAATACTAAAACCTGACATTTTTTATAATTAATAATAATTAAACAATTAATTATATAAATATCTAAAATATTTTTTGTAAATAAGAAAAAATGAAATTACGGTGAAAAAGATAAATTAATTTGAGAAGCAATATAAATAATTGTTAATTCATAGTCTGCATCTTGCATTCAATTTATATTGTCAAGATAATTTTTTTTCAATTGTTTATATTTAAAATAAATGAAGAAGAAAAAAAAAGCTAAGTTAAAAAATGCATTTATTAAAGATACAGCAATATGCAATATATAGTATATATAACAATGGAATATGTAATATTTTAACCCACAAGTACACAGTATTGCTGTTATCTTTTCTTAATAAAAGGTCATTATATTTCGACTTAGACTCTTACTGACAGATGCTTGAGTATCTGGATTGTTTTTTTTTTTATAAATGAGAAGCAGTTTTTAGGTTTGAATAGGGCACTATTCAAGATGTGACAGCTCTTTTTAAAGCTCATAGACATTTACTGAAAAAAAGCTGAAATATTTCATTCTTCTGTTGTCATCTCTTGTGTATGTAATTAGTAGTCTTTTGTGGTTTGGATAAAAGATGTTTTGCTGTGGCTGCATTGCTTTTAGAATTTCACAATATATTCTTTAAATGTTAATATTTTGAAGCTTTTAGAGCTGTATGATGAATTATCAGTTTAGTCCACCTGACAGCACTTGCATGTACAGTACTAAGCTACCATTCAGTATAAAGAGCTGTACTACGTCTTACAATACAAATTGTACTATAGTAAATAGGGCAGACTCATTTTGCTTAAAGAACATACATATTTCTTTTTTTCTTTTTGTGTGTGTTACAAGCTGTCAGTGCATAGATAAGATCCCTGAAGTTGTAAAGGCAAAAGTCTCCAAACCAAAGAGATGTTCTTTATAAAAGTTATGACTTTTCCACACCCACCTAAAACATTGCCCAAAGTATTTATGCTATGTTCAGGAGATGTTGTTTGTCATTATAAAAAAAGGGAAACTACTTGCTTTGTGCTTCCAAAAAAGGACACAACTAGATATATAATAATAAGTGGTTAAGCTGTATTCACAACACT
This sequence comes from Enteromius afrohamiltoni, assembly GCA_034779775.1. NCBI lineage: Eukaryota > Metazoa > Chordata > Actinopteri > Cypriniformes > Cyprinidae > Enteromius > Enteromius afrohamiltoni. Next base: position 21,116,669 of record JAUYWG010000057.1, read on the forward strand.
GTTCCAGAACAGTTCAACACAAATATTACAGCACATTTACGGAGGACTGATTCCTGAACCTGACAGAGCAACCTATGCTGGCTCTGCACAGAGACTATAAAATAGGGCAATTCCAACTCTAATTTAATTTTTAACTTGAAACCAACCTGCAAAACAACGTCTAGAAAAAACAAGCACAACTGCACTATTTCCTTCCAAACTGCACTGCATTTGACCTACACCCTGGTGCTCTCATCGAAACACAGCTGCTTCTTGGGTTGCCTAAAGCGCTAACTGATCTCAGATCTGCTGCAGGTGTTGCTCTTTCAGCTAACAGTCACCGATGTCCACCAGCGTGCCAATTCCTGACACTCGCATTTAGAAGCCATGCAGAGACAGAGATGGGCTCAGGGGGCAGAAGAGCGTCAGGGGGGCTTTAGGCACTGTGCCATATGCTGGCAGTGAGAGTGCTGTGCTGGTGGCCATGCAGCGGGTGAGCAGAGCACAGGGTTGCCAGACAGTGGGAATCAGGCACTGGGGTTTCTGAAGCAACATGATATTATTACACACAATGATCTGTGTCTGCAGAGAACAGATTTCACACTTTAGGTTTTGTTCTCTCTTTGTCTAAAACATAATAGAAGATAAATATGTAGTGTCGCATTTAAGATGTTTAAAAGGGACATGCAGTCAGTGTAGAAGTGTGTAATTTCTCCCTTCTAAAATAATAAATCAAATTATGATAATATGTTACATTTTTTCAGCTTCTTTTTATTGAAATGCTGATTTATTTATTTTTTTATTGCAAAATTTTAATATTTCACAATTTTACTGTTCCACTGCATCAAAAAAATTCAGCTTTGTACATAAAAAAACAAAAAAAAAAAACCTCTCAAAATTGTGAACCATGTATATTTTTTTCCGACCAGTCTAACACAGCAGCATGAAAACAGCCAATGGCATGAGTTTGGGGTGGACCTATCTATTTGGCCAACCAATGGCAGTAGTGTTAGGGGAAACCTGCTTGAAACCAGTCATCCCCCCCCAGTTTTTCACTTTTTTTAATGTGGCTTTTGTGCGCATTTATTTGAAATGTTATTCAATGATCTCAAATGTTGTGGAGAAAAAGTAAGCAGCTAAAAATGTCACTTTTTATCATTAAAATGTTATACAACAACGTTAGATGCTTTCTTAGAAGCAGCACTAGATGGCAGACTTGTTTGAAATGAGACTGACATAATATTCCAGATAATTTTCTCTGTTGTCCATTGCTTTTTGGAGGGATTATTACTTATACATATACAGGATGAAACCAGTAATATGTGGTGGATAAATAAAAGCTTGCCCTTCTAAACTTTCCTTACACAGTAAAGGCTGAAATATCACTATCCTGTAAGATGAACAAGTATCTCTTATGTTCATTGTTAGCTAGTACAGAATAGTCTCTTGCTCTCTTGGGAAAATATGCTTGCAGTGTTTTGTATTGTGTTTGGACATGTGTGTAATGTTTTACTGAACTACTCTGGCAATGTCTTCCTCCTGTTAAGCAAAATCTCTGTTAAATAGTTAAAAGGAATAGTTAACCCAAAAAGAACAGGTTCTCATTCAGATCTGGTTCTATGAATGCCTTAATAAAACTTAGTAAAACACTATTCCTATTAAAATAAAATAACTATTCCATAGCACAAAAATAATGCTTTAGATCTTGTAGTCTGAGTAATGAAGTCTCAGAGTGAATAGTTACAGTAGCTTCATTTCAGTTGAATTTGCCAGCCTTAAATGGTGCTTAAAATGGTGAAATGCACATTTACATCTTTCTCATACCCTTTTATGCTGTCCAAAAGTTCATTTTCAGCTTATTTTTCCTGTTCACGAGTGTTGTTTGTCTCAGCTTCGATTGCATATTTACAATATACCACAATGACCCACGAGAGTGCACTTTTAACAGGATGGAGAGAGGACAGTATTACGCCACCTCTCTTCTCGCTCATTGTACGAGACTCTTTCCTCTCTGTAATTGGCAAATTCATGGCAAACACCCCCAGACAGCAGAGGTTAATTGTGTTTTAAGAACGGACACGATGACAAATTATAAATCAGAGTCTTTGTGACCCTTGTGCATTGGAGCCCGTCTCTCTTTAGTAATCTCTTCTCGCACACGCTCATCTGAAAGCTCTCAAGACGAGCAAACAATCGCGCACGCAAATACGCACACATTTCAACATATTTATTTTGATCTGAGCTGTCATGTGTTTTCTCTGTGATTTACAAAGTAAATAGGTAGCGTTCTGAGCAGGTGTGTTGTTCTTTCTCAGGTGGTTTATGCATTCATTCCTTAGGTTAAGCAGCTCGAACAGCCCTGGAGCCAAAGACATCAGGCTGTCAGCTTCAAATGCAATTGAACAAGTCAAATGGAACTGAAAATGTCTTTTGCAAAATTGCCAATAGTGGAATATGTGCAGTGCATATAAAGTGGAAAAAACTTTAGTTGGAGTTTAGTTGACTCAAATAAAGAAATGAATAAATAAATATTCAAATAAAAAGATAAAGTGTTTATTTAATATATAATATATAAAAAAAAAATATATATATATATATATATATTATTTTAAAATAAATTATATACTGTTTATGAAAATTTGATTTAAATATATATTTTTATTTCTTCCACAGAGTTTCATCCACAATAAATGTTCAGCTCAATAATGAAAGCTATAATGTAAAAAAAAAATCTGTCAAATTTATGGTGAAAATTGGCAGCTATGGTTGCCGGAATTATACCGTCAAAAATACGGTAACAACGTTTCTGGTTTTAAAGTTTTAAGTTATATTTACAGTTAAATACCATCATTTCATTAACTGATATAATGTTAATATACCAACCTATTAAAGTACTGAAATCTGTTTTGTACCTTTGAAATACACTGATGAGAAAGTCACATGATGAACCCCTCACAAAGTAGTATATTACTCAGTGTCATTCACACAAACCATCATGGTGAGACTTTTTAAACTAAAGTATGCAATAAACATTAATTTAATAATGTTAGATGTAACATACAACCCTAATAAACATAACTGATAAGAAAAACTAAGAAGAAACAGTTATTTTAAGGATAAAGCACCAAATTCAAACAAATTTAAAATGCAATTCAGTGAATTCTGGAAACATCAATTTTTAAGGTTTTTCCCCTGTAAATTTTACAGGAATTTACCATTAACCATTTAACAGGTTTTTACTGTAGCATTTAAGCAGTTTTTTTCACGTATTTTTTTTTACAGTGTACACCTGTTTTAAATGGGCAAGACTGTTCTCGTCATGATTTTATAAATGGATTTATATTGATTTATACAATATAAACTTTTGTCTGCAAGCTAGTCTTGAATTCACAACAAAACATTAGGTTTTGACAGCATTGTGGCATACAGTTTTGTCCTTCCTGGTTTTTTCTTGAAACAAAAATTATTCTTATTATTAGGCTTTACATTCTTAGTCATTCCATGTTTATCCCAGAACATCTCACCTTTCACAGAAAATCTAAATATACTCCTCTAATCCACTGATAACACAATCAATCAGATTTGTTAATACCAGAACTGTCGGCCCAAGTCCTCTGGTATTACAGGTATCTAAATATAACTCAGTCGACTGGAATGAAATGGAAGAAATTTTTCAAACAATAACACGGCAGAGAGCCCGGGCTCAGGGGTTGAGGATTATCTTCTGATAATGACGTATGGGCTTTGCTAATCTCTATCTGTGTACGGAGACACAGCATGTACGGATCCCAGATCGCAGCTGTGACTTTATTATGATGCAGCATGAAGGTCTTGAGCAACTGACAGTAATTGGCCACACCAACCTGTGACCTCTTTTGAGATGAGATGTTTTGTCTAATTATTGAGAGAAGCTTACTGTAAATCTTGGTAAGACGCATATGAGGTTATATTTGCGATGCATGCTTTTGAGCTCTTTTTCCATACATCACAATTTTCCAAATGTTCCATATTTAACTTTTGAGATAGACATGGAGTCCACTCTATTTTCCCTGGGAGTCTGGGACTCAGAACATGGAACTGGTTTATTTGACAGTGCTCAATGCTCATTTTCTCTTCAAATAAGCAGAAGTGATGAGTTGTCTCCATGCAGTTAAAATAGCTCTGATGAGATTGAATTCTCGGTCACAGGCCCAGACAAATAAACACTCGGCAGGCACAGGACTGCCAGATCTTCCTTCTCATTTCAATGCAAATGCAACAAGTGCACTCTCTTTCCATTGGTGTCAATGGGGACCAAGTATAACTGACAGGAACTTGGCTGGATGGAATGTTTAGTGATGTGATGACAGAAGTCAAATCTATTTTCAGAAATTCTGTTTTCATACTGTTCCTGCTGACATCTAATTATTTATTTATGTTTCTCAACATTTGGTAACAATGGATTCCTTCTTTGAAACAAGGGCAGAACTCATTTTTGTAGAACTGTGTTGTATTTTAAAAATAATTTATTTGAATAGTTTCACTCAGTTAAGAGAGAAAATTACGCAAGGAAGAATTTCTGAATGATTTATGCTGACATTTTCATTAACAAAACTATTAAATGACTACTACTAATAACAACTACAACAACAAACTGATCATTAATGTACTTTCATATTTATTACATAAGAAACAGAGTGCAAGACTTAAAAATTTAAATATATTAAATATTACAATTACAATAAAAAAGGTGCAATACTGCATTTTATAGCTAAAAGGAAGAAGGTAATATTGAGTAAAGCTGGCAATTACTTTTACTGTGCTATTTTCATTATTTAGCGGTATTTTATTCACTTAATTCAATTTAGTTAATTTCTTCATTCTTGTCAGCAGGGTCAACATCCTTCCCAAAAAAACAACAACAATAACAAATAAAGAATAATACTAGGAAAAAATAAATAAATAAAAATAAAAGAATAAATCACAAGCAATAGGAAGAAAAAAAGAGCTTTTATCTCTTTTGTTGTTTGATTAACATGAATGATATTAAACATTGAATATTAAGCAAGAATATTAAACTGCTTTCAATTTAAGAGCTGCCCATGTTCTTTCTCATCTGTTTTCTTTAAGACCTAAATTACTGAGTTTTTAAGGATATTTGCAAAGATGGACATTTTGACACATGAAAGTGTATGCATTTAACTGCACACAGATAGCAAAATATGTTGTCTTTTGAATTGCTTTTAATGGCTTAAAATCAGTTATTTTTCAACTGCAATAATTAAAAACATGCAAACAATAGGTTTCTGTGACCACATAACACAGTAACATTACGTGAGCATTTAACCACAAAACTTAATTGTGTCGTCCACCCCTACAATATATTATATATTCGGGTCAAATGTCATGATAAAGATTTGAAAATCAAAACACCTTGTTCATTAAAGAAAATTAAAATCATGCTTTTTTTCTTAATGTTGTTGTTCTTCAGTTGATTTGTACAGTGACTTTACATTTTCTATACTTCCAAACGATATTGCTGCTCATTTGCATAAAGAGAAACTTTTCTCAGCTTTGCCGCATTGCAAGACAGGTCCACATGTTGGCAGAAACTGGCAAATCTCATTTACATTTCTGCATTTGGCATTTGAATCTGTTTCCAGAAATAGCTCGGAGCACTCTTTTCTGTGCAAGGCTCATGATTGAGACGATTCTGGAACTGTTCCGTACAGGAGAGCTTTTAAACCCACATCAGACCTGCAAGGCTGTGATGTTCCTGATTGGCAGAGACACACTGGCTGTCTCATGCTTGACTGGTGTTGTATGGCCGGGCTTCCATGTTCAGAGTTCACACCGCAGAGCTCGGATCAGAGCCATTGTGACTCATGCACCACATTAGTCCTTTAGTGTCACCGCTCGGCCACCAAGTGGTTAAAGCAGCACTACCGCCTGTCACGGCTTCAGAGACACAGAGAGTGCATTTGAGAGCATGCATGAGTGTGTTTATGGAAGCCAGCTGTTGTGCAACTGTTGTGTTTTGCTTGGAGATAAAGTAGGTATGGGTTTGTGTAAATAGGAACAAAAGTGTCTGCATGATTGTGTGCTGTTGTACGTGCCGAGCAATGTGTAACACTATTGTGAATGGCCTTTTGGGGAGGGGGAGGGGGGTGCTTTAGAGCACAGATTGACTCCTGTCGAACTAGAATACCTGCATTAATTTAAACCTGCAGTGACCACATCAGCCTATTTGTTAATGAGCGTTTCTTTAACTATGGGGCCTGTGGATTTTTAGAAAATAAATGCTCATAAAACCCATTTGTAACACTCTTAGTTGTTTATTTAGCTTGTCCACTAACAAAATCCAACTGTGTTTATACACGTCACAACAGATTTTTTGTCATATTCTGAGAGGTTATGAACATTTCACCATTTCATAACTGATAAAATGATATTTCAAAATCAGGGTAGATGACACATTTCGTCTTGCCGGTTTAATTAAAAAAGAATAATATTTGTAAATCTTTAAACAAAAGGTTAATTAAAAAAATTGCATGTACAGTATGCACTAAACCTATTAAAACATTTTGGTTTTGTAATATTATTATTATTGTTATTATTGTAGTATTGTTTTAAAAGATCTCATGCTTAACAAGGTTGTTGATTACAATACAGTAAAAACAGTAATATTGTGAAATATTTGCCAATTTAAAATACCTGTATTTTTTTATATATTTTTTCTTAACTAAGCCAAATTTTACTTGAGTCTTTAGTGTCACATGATCTTTTAAAAATTATTAAATGCTGATTTTCTTTGTTCAAGAAAACAGTTCAAATGTCAAATTTAAATATTTTTTGTGAACCATGAAATATTATTTTCAGAATTTTTCATGAATTGTGATTTTAAAAGAACTATTCATTTGTAAAAGAAAATGTAAATGTAATATAATACATTTCTAGATTGTCATTTTGATCAATTTAAAGGTATGGTATACATTTGAGTTTTTGAGTTCCTCAAATCTTACCCTGGAGGTCCGATGCACTACAGAGTTTAGCTTGAACCCTGATGAAACTCACCTACACTGATTAGCATGCTCAGGTGTGTTTGATTAGGGTTAGAATCAAACTCTGCAGTGCATCGGACCTCCAGAGCAACATTTGAGGAACCCTGGCATACAATTTTTCAAAAATGCCTTAGAAAAAGATTAACAAAACAAACCTGTAGCCAATCAGCAGTAATGAGCGTGTCTGTTCGTGATGTGGAGGAGACAGTGTTCAGTGAACGGCCGAGCAGAGTGACAGAAAGATTCATTTTTAAGCAAAAGATTAAAATGTCTGCAGAAAGATAGGGCAAGAAGTATGACCCGTGTAAATATGATATCAGCTTTCCAGCTCTGGACAGAACTCAAGGAGTGGAAGGCCTGCAATCGGACGCCGAGGTTGTTTGTGGTTCTTCTTGATAGGGGAGTTACACTAGATGTGATAAAGCGACTGCTGAAAATAATAAAACAATTAATGTAAGCGCAGAATAAATAGAACACGGCAACAGTTTTCTGTCGTAGATTTGTCTCCCCGCTCACATCCCATGTAAGTTAGCATCACTGAGTACAATGACTTCTGTAGTATTATGTCGCACCACTCTCACTCCCATATAGACGGTGTAACATTGGTACTGCTTTGTTTCACAGAACTCGTTGACTGGGTTGCTTAAGCTACGTGTGTATGGGGCAGAGCTAATATGCTTTTGGGATAGGGGTGTGTTTGTTTTGGCTTTGATTTTTAAATATCAACATTGGCTTCCAGGAATCCTAAGCCCTCCCTTTAATATAGCCTTGTTGATTAAAATATTAATAATAAAAAAAAAATGTATCACCCCCAAACTTTTAATGGTCGCATATTTAAAAATTGTTATTCTAATGTTTTAAATACAGTCTTTCATTCTAAAACTTCAAATTATCATGCTCTTTCTCAATCTCTACAGGTTTTCTTACAGGTTAAACACATCTGTCTGCTTCTTTGATGTCTGCTCTCAACCTAATTTTATCTCTATATAATCCCAGTCATAAATTGTTCTTTGGGTCAACTAAAATGCAATGCGAAATGTACTAAATCCCATCGAAATTGTCCCTAATCTCTTTGAAATTGGCCCTGATCCCATAGAGACAGGTCTATCAGACATGACATTCTTTAAGCAAGCGGTATCCGCAACATTCCCCCTCCCCCTCCCCCTCCCTGTCTCCTCTGCTGGTACTCTGATGTCACCAAGGTAACCGACTGGCTCTGCTGCCTACGACAGGCTACATGAGGAAGCGCTTTGACCTTGAACATGTGTTGGAGCAAAGATTAAGGTCATGTCACAGGAATGAGAATATTACTAGCAGAAATGATGACCATATATATATATATATATATATATATATATATATATATATAAGCTTATATTTAAAACCACATGTGCTGTATGAGGCAAATAACCTGCAGTTCATCAAAAAATGTATGCTTTTAGAAAAATATGAAAAGCACAACTTCAACACCAATAATAACAAGCGGCAAATCAGCACATTAGAGTGGAGGAAATGAAGACTGGAGCAGTAATGCTGAAAGCTTTTCCATCACAGGAATTTTTTTTTGAAATGTATTCAAATAGAAACAGTTATTTTAAATCCAATAACAATTCACAATATTACAGTTCTTACTCTATATTTAAATGCAGCCTCTGTGAGCATAAAAGGAGGGCTTTTATTTCAAACCATCTCTTAAAAATAGTGTAGCTAGTGATAAATTAGATGTATTAGCAACATAGCTCAATGTGTTGGAGCAACTGCTAGGTCCTTTAATTCACAATTCAATCTTCTAAAGCTAATTCAGGATGAAAAGGATCTTGTAGAGTGCTCATCAAAGGGAAATTCATTCTGCTTTTAAACTGCTGAATGTGAGAGAATGTAACATTGTCTGCTTGAATGAAATGATGTGTGCATATATTCCACGAATACGGTGTGTAAGCTAGAGTGAAAGGCTTTCTCCCCCGCTCTCTCACTTTCTTCTCCGTCTATTGTGCGTCTGACGTCAATACTAGCCTTTCATCAGCAGTGCCATTAATCAGCTCGCTGCTGTCCTCTCTTCTTCCTTTCCTCATCTCCTTCTCATTGTTTGTCTCCTTGTTTCGCTGCTCTCTTTCATTTTGAACACTGGTGTCTCTTTGTTTCCCATTTTTCTTTTCTGTGGCTATATCTGGAATACTAGCATACTGTACAGTATATAATGTATTGTACAAAAAACGGTTTGCTTTAAAAAAAATGTTTTGTCACAAAATAAAGTATTTTACACTACTGTTTAAAAACCTATTTGATGGAGAAAAAAAAGCAATATTGTGATATATTGCTACAATTTCAAATAGCTGTTTTCTGTTTTAATTAAGTTTTAACTGACTGGAAAATTACTTTTTGTTAACATTGTAAAGCTGCTTTGACAAACTGTATTGTATAAAGTGCTATCTAATTAAAGGTGACTTGACTTGATTTTATAATGTAATTTATATCTGGGATGGCACGAATTTCTGTGAATTCTCAGCAGTTATTATTCAGTCACATGATCCTTCAGAAGTCATATATGGAGCTCAAGAAACTTTTATTATTATTAATGTTGAAAACTGTGCGGCTTCATATTTTTTGGAAACTTTTGTGGAAAGTATTCTTTCTAATATATATATATATATATGTATAACATTTGGGGTATATATAAATATATACCCCAAATTTTAAACTGTGTACTTTAATTTGGCATGTTTGAACAATATGCAAGTCTCAAGTTTCATCTTAAAATGCCCCAGTAATCATTTATATTAGAAATACCTATTTTGAGTGGTAGCAGAAACGAGCAGTTTTCATGCATGTCTCTATAAATGCAAATAAGCTGCTGCTTCCTGCCCGCTTTTCCAGAAAAGTGCTGTGCCTTTACAGATTGTACCACAAAACGTTTTTTTGGGTTTTGATTATCATGTCTTTTAAACTACATTAGTTTAAACCTCTGATAGACGGTAATCTAATGGCACACAGAAAGCATGTGCTCAGAGAGCATCTGTCACATGGCATGTGAATACTAAGTTCTTTTTCATGTTTTGTTGCACTTTGTTGCACCAAATAGCTGGGAAGGAAATCGTGATTTGTAGTAAATCTGTGTGGCAGTATATACAGTAAATCAATTTTAAAATACTGGTTGGTAGTTTTCATGTTTTCTGGGTTGAATGCACTGGGGTCTTAATTATGAAATTATTAGACCTGATCACCTTTAAATTGATGTGAAATAGTTAATGTGGTACACAGAAATGCACACGCATACACGCATGTATGCTTTGGTTGTACCCTGCGCAAAATTCCAAGCATACAGAAAATACATACTGCAGAAAGAGCAATAGTATGCTGGTATAGGTTATGCCATTGCAAACATATCCTTAGTCTATATGAATCTCTAACACACATGCTCAATTTCTCTTATCTTGTTCTCAACACCCAGTCGCCCTCTTTTTTCACCTTAACATACCCCCGGAAGGTCAGCGTAAGTCTGATCATCATGCCTCTCACACGCACTCTTCATCTTCATCTATTGCTGCAGATCGCTGGTGGTTCAGTATTTGAACACACACAGGAGCTTGCTGGGCCGTATATTCAGATGGTTTCAGTTTGAGCTAATAATCTCCTCTCTCCGGCCACTCCCTGCAGATGCAGGAACACTATCTGCTTCATCAAATTAAACATGTCCAGAGAGGAAATAAAGGACATCTGGCCACCTGAATCTCCTTTAGGTATATCTAATGATAACAGCTCTCACAAATGGAGTGTGAATGTGTGAGTGCTTGTGTTTTTTTGTGTGCGTAAAACCTAATGATCATGTAGTATTATTAACTGAGAATGTTGTTAATATATAAGAATAAAGTCCTACCAGAAGAATATTGAAAAAAGAATATCGACTAAAACAATTATTTGAACATGTACTGGCTCAATAAACCCTTGTCTGAAAAACAAAATATATAGTCTATCTTTACATTTTTAATCCCAGATTTTCAATGTGGTTTGAAGTGCAATTCCTAATTAAGAAAAGTAAATGATATTCATTTATTAATCAACATAACACATAATGAATCCAGTAGTGTGTTATGAATCTGATGATCTTCTCTGTAACTATTAACCATGTGTTTCACTCATATAAGTGATATTTCAGATCTTTTGTGAAATAGCTGACATTGTTTTGTGAGTGTGTCCGTGGAAAGCAGTGATAAATAAATCTTCAGCACCTGTATTTTTCATTCCTGCTTAATGAAAGTATTAAGATGCCGTTCCTTACCAGATGACTCTTACCTTCCTGATGTGTGTGACCTGTGCTAATGTTTGTACCCACTTTCACCAGCACATAAACACTGTGGAGAATATATTCATTAATATTGTTGGCAACGCTGAATTTTCAGCATCAATAATGCAATTTCTTCTTCTACTTTAAGTCAACTTTTACCACCTCGTTTCTTTGCCAATCGGACCTTTTTTTTCTGCATGGAGTGTATTTTGTGTGAGTCTGTATATGTGGATTTATTCTAGACCGTGTTCAGCGCTGTGCTGGAGAAAACTGGGGATTACAGCATTTCCATAACAAAGCCCAGATAGATTGGTTTAGAGTCTCCAGAATACTGCCACTGCTATTGCTATTCCACACCAGTAGAGAGTGACCAACCCCTGAGACACACAGAGAGAGGGAATGAAAGTAATGGATGACTAAGGGTAGACTGCATCAGTCACACTGCATATTTATTATGTCACATGCTCTCCTGCCTTGTCTGAGATTACCTGATGCTCCAGCATGAGCTAATTCTAATGTGACAATAGAGCAGGAAGAGCACGATTTGTATTATGATTTATTGTAGACTAAGTGGAAAAGCTCCTGCTGTTCAATAAGAAGCCGTTTTATCAGCAGATGATCAGTTCATGTATAAGTGATCAGTGTAGTGATGTTCTGAACGAAAAACTGTTGATTCAGTGTGTGCTTAACACTATGTCCTTGCCAGGTACAACAAAACACAGCCCAAAACGATACATCCCATTTTGTAGTGCTAATGGCCTAAAGCTGCCAACATCGTGGTACAGCAACACAATTAGCCAGTTTTTGTCACGCCGCTTAGTCCTATCCGAGGTAAAATCACATTGGTGTTTTTAATCAATGTTGTACAGTATATCAGGTAAAAAAAAGAAAGAAAAAGTATATAAATAATGGTAAAATAACAATGCTTTTAATGCAAAGAGAAAAAACACAAAGAGAGTTAGTTTAACTCCATATTTGCATATTAATCTTAAAATTGTATGCTTATTTTTAATTCACAGATGGGACTGGGTGCCAGTGCCCGCTGCTCTGTTGTGCTTTATTCCTGCTCCCTACATCCTCCTTGGCAAGAAATGTATTTCACAATGTGTTTACAACTCTTGTAAAGTGCAAAGACTTTGCAAAGTTTCCTCCAATTCAGAACATGCAGTTCAGCCAAATATTATTTTTAGTTTTTACATTGGTCCCCTTCCAACAAGGTCACAGCTATATTGGATTTTATAATGACTTTCATTAATATTATTAAACATTTTAGTCAGTCATCATTAATCACTGTAGATTTAAATACAGTGAATGTACGTACAGGTGATCCAGGCATTGTTGTTTTTGGATAAAACGCTTTACATGTGCAGAATTCAATGCATTTATCTAGTAAGGGATCAAAGTGCAAAGATAGCATGCTGCAAATGATGTCTTTTAGTGTGTACAGACAGCAACTTTTTGCGTTATGAAATGGACCACTCACAACCCCAGAACTGTCCAGAAACGCTGATCTGACCTAGTTCAAGAAAGCATTAAAAAGCATGAAAAATCTGCAAACTGAGACTGGAAGAAATATATCATAATCAACCGGGCTCCACAGACTAGCCATAACACCATTTCCATGACATGCACAGAGAAAAATAGTGGGGGGAAGATTAGTATTCAGAAGAGTTCCACAAGTCACAGTCTCCTCAAAAAAGTTTAATACAACACCCAAGGTTGTTCAAAGGGTGTCTAGAGTAAGTGTTCAAGGCATATAATATAAATAATTGTCTTGAAAGAAACCATAGTTACACTTTGCGTGTACATAAAAAATTCAAGTCCAATCCAATCTGAGTGGTTTCCATTCATTTCCTCCACAGACACTCCATAGTATAATACTTTGCTTAAGGCCTGTTCACGCCAAGAATGGTAACTATAAAGATAACTACAACCAAACCATAATAGTGTTCGCATCAACAGAAGATAACATTCTGTACATTATAAGCATGCACAGTAATGTGGTCTGGTGCTTTAAATGAAGATAATTAAACTTGAGTGGACTCTGATTGGCTTTAATCAATGTTTTTATTGTTTAGAAGCTGTGTGCAAAAGAAAACATATTTAATGATTTTATTATAATGACATATTATTAAATAATATGACTTTATTATTGTCTCTGTGGTGCAATTTTGGAGAATATGATATTCAGTTGATACTCTCCAAAATAGCACCAGAGTGACACAGGAGACAAATTGTTGCATAAAGTCGTTATTTTTGTTTTCTTCGTAGCTTCGTAAAATTACAGTTGTATCCCTTATGTCACATCGATTGTTTTGCCGATGTCCTTGTTGCATTTCTGTAAGGACCCATTCTGTCTATGGAGGGTCAGAGAGTTGCATTAAAAATATCTTAATTTGTGTTGCGAAGATGAAAGTAGATATTACAGGTTTGGAACGACACATAATTGAACAGGGGGTGAACTACCCCTTTAAATTGACTTTAAGCCATACTTGTAAAATATCATATATTTGTTCAAATATGTGTTGCTAAATATGCTCTTTTAGTGTGTGACGTAGCATCCAATCTATCTAACAGTGAGTGTGTTACTGATGGTGTTGTCATGCCTGTCCTATCTACTTAATAAAAAAGCCTCATGGCATCTCAGAAAGTATTACTCTGTTCTAGCCTTGTCATCCTCAAGGACCCTCATGCCATTTGCACAGTCACTATCATCTACCCAACCGGCGTATTTACTAGGAGCCTCACATCCATCCATTATTGTCAAGCCTGCTTAGATTAGCAGCTTCCATCTGGGCTTTTCTGCACCAGGTGTTATGTAGTGAGGCCATTTCCCCTCTCAAGGTTGCCTTGGTGCCAGAGTCATTTAAGCTGTTCATTTATTGACTCGCTCCGATAAAAACCTGCGCTTCTATCGAGAAGGGACAACGTAACATACTCGCACAGGTCCATTCTATGGAGTGCTGGAAAAGTAAACACGATCTTCTGGGGCCGCAGTGCAGACAATGTGATGACTCAACTGTCTGGAGTCTCTTAGCGTGCTTCATTTAGGACGGCCACTGACCTTTCCGATTGCATCGAACATGCTCTATATCTGTTTTTGTCCCCATTCTATCTCTGTTTTTCCATTCCTTTTTTATCCTGTTACCTGGATTCTGACTCTTATTGAATAGTTATGAAATTTAGGGGTCATATTTGTTTGTGTAATATTTCCACTTCTTTTTTCCGGAAGAATAGGCGCAGCCATTTGTAAATTTAATGTGCCTGGCTTCCAATGGCATTCGTTTCCAGCTATTTTTAGCTATACAATGCAGCTTGTTTTTTTGCTGCTTGATATATGCAAACTGATGTGTCTTAGTGTATTATCTTAATTATGATTTTCTTAATCATTATCAATTGTTTTCAATTTTAGAATTTACCACTTCTCATTATTTCCCTACAGTGGATAATGAACTGTAAGTCTCACACATTCACAGAAAACAGCTTACTTTCATGTTGAAAAATAAGGTGGATAAAGGTTTTATGTATCACTCTAATATCTTAGCATATTTCAAACTAATTTGATGTCGTATCCATTTATATGAATACAGACATGTGTATGATCAGCTAAAAATGTTTTTAAATATATCAGTTGTTTGTAGTTTTGGATATTTTCTGAATGCATATTACATGCATATTACATTTTAGAAATGAATTTGTACAGCGATACAAAAAGGACATAAACAGCATATTTTAACAACAATAGATGACCAAATTCCACTTGTGATTGCTATTTACTATTAGTCTCATAAATTGTCTATGTAGCATGATGCTAATGTTAGCTCTAATGCAGCTGCAGAACAGGTGCAGTTGTTCATAATCTATTTTGTCATAATACTGCAGGTAAGGTTGCAAAAATGTTTTATTGCATTTATTTAGAAATACTTGATAATAGTTGGGTAATGTTAACTGGGATGTGAAATGTGGCTTGGTAAATGTTTTAATGTCAGAATAAAGGCTGATATTGGCAATTTATTGCATATATTCCAGTAATAAATCAGCAGCATAGAAAGGTTTTTGAAATAAATCATGTGACACTGAAGGCTGGAGTAATGATGCTTTTTATCACAGGAATAAATTACATTTTAAAATATATTCACACAGAAAACAGCTATTTTAAATTGAAATAATATTTCACAATTTTACAGTTTTTTCTGGATTTTTAATCTAATAAATGCAGCCTTGATGAGCAGAAGAAACATCTTTAAAAATCAAACCTTACTAACACATTTTTGAAAGGTAGTGTGTGTGTATATATATATATATATATATATATACACTGTATATAAATTGAATCCCAAATGTACAAAATTTAAATGTACAAAACTCTAATATAATTTTTGCTACTGAAACTAAAATCATATATTGACACATTTTTAGCACTCTTATATATTCTCATATTTATCATGGTTATGGATCAAATCTAATGGCTGAAAACAAATGTAATTCTGTGAATATTAAATATTTACAGAATGCATTATTAATTATTGTCTATAAAATTATTATAAAATGACTGTAAATTCAATGTATCCAGTCTGAAGTATTTACAGCTAACCAGTCATTATCCTGTCCCTTCAGCCTGCTGTAACTAAACACAAGTGTTTTGTACTACATATTTGTAAAAAAAAATCATATAAAAATCAATACAGTGTGACATCAAGCTGCAAAAACAAAAATAGCCACCTTTATTTAGAATACTCCCCTACGAATGCCTTTTTGTTGCATGTTGAATGATGTCACGTAAAAGAGTGGGATAATAATATATCCGTCTTGCTGGGACCTCATCTCTCTCTCTATTCTTCTTGTTCTAGAGCTCTCTTTTCCATTCGCTCACTAGCGTGTCTTTGATGCGACCTAATATTAATCTGCAGTGCTGAGTCACTCTCCTGTCTTTCTTCAATAAATAGAATAAACCGGCAAAAATAAAAGGTGTTGAAATAGAAAATATCTCATTGTATTTAACACTAGCCACATCAAAACTAGACCCAAGAACAGCTATAGGGGACAAAATAAGAGAGAACAGAATTGGCGTATGAATAAAAAAACCCTGGTGTGTGCAAGTGCAAGCGAGCAATCATAAAGAGAGGCAGTGATGTCACTGCATGGAGTGAGTGAGAGAAGAGGAGGGGTGAGGGCTTTCGTGCACACACATGCACGCGCGTACGTACGTCTGAGAGTTACAGCAGGCTCTTCAGAGCAGGAAAGCAGCACATCCAAACACTCACACACAGCCAAACGTGCATTCAGACGTGCTCCTCACACATCCTCTGTCAGGGGCCGGTCATCCCTTCAATCTGAGTGAGCCCAGCATGCCCTCCAGGAGCGTGGACTGTAATATCTCCACCCTCATCGCCTGCGCGGTGGACGTGGAGGTGTTCACCAGTCGGGAGGTCAAGGTAGGGCACGAACTTCCAACTCGTTTAGGGTACGTACGGCTAAGGGGTGAGATGTTCAGATGGTGTTAAACTGACGTCCTTCTTTCTGAGGTACAAATAAAAAGGGTTATTATGTTTAGTCTGTTAGTATATTGACATACAAACATTTTCAGTTTGTATGTCAATATACTAACAGAGTGCCTCATTATGGATCTCTACAGAAAAGACAGATTACAGTAGGTTCTTAAAGGCCTATCGATTCAGATTTGACCATTTTGTCTTGTCTCTCAAGTGACTGCGTTTGTAAATGCACCTCTTTAAATGATTTTCTGTCTAATGATTTTGCCTGGTTGTTATTTTGAATGTCTCGCCTCGAGGTTGCTGTGACAGCTCTTTTCATTCACACAGCATACCATTCATTACAAAAAATACACTTGATCTTAGCGCGTCAGTGCTTTTACCCAACTGGCCATCATTCTCTGAAGACATGCTCATCTTTCACTTCACACACTCTGTCAGACATACAAGGTCCCCGTCCTTTAATTGGATGGGTGTTTGAAATGCTTCATTGCACCCTTTGGAATCAGTAGAATCTGTACTTATTGAACTACGTTGTACTTTAGTAAATATTAGCATTTGGCAAAAAGGGTCCGATTTAAAAGGGACAGTGATCTTTGGTGTATCGCTTTGTCTTGGCAACATTTGCTGACAATTTTTATGCACTGTCTTCGTCGCACATGAAAGGAATGTCAGGAGCTAAGGAGTTTATTGATTTTAAACATGGCTAGAATTCCTCCTAAGTGTTATGTATCCAAAAATAGATAGATTTTTTTTTGTATAACATCATGGAAGCATCTACTGTACAAAGGAAAATTAAATTGTAAAGTTAGGCTTTTTTAAGTAAAAGAAAATAATGTAGATAGGGGCTTTATTTTTAATTAACTTTATTCTGAAAAGTGAGATGCTTATTTTTTTTAGATTTCTATTTCAACATATGGCTGTCAATGCATCTTTTCTGAGAAATATGAATGCAACAGATTTTTTTAAGATGAGTTATTCTAATCTCTTTTAAGAGATTATTTTTATTTACACAGAGCACTTGTTACATAAAACTATGATTTTGTGGAACTTGCGAACAGTGATTTGAAACAAACTATATTGTACGAGGTGAAGTATAAAGTACTTTGTTAAGTGACGGTGCTATGTACTCTTGTATTTGGTGTTGTCTCGTAAAAAAATCAGAATAGCGCTTTGAAAACAGAAATATTGTTTGACTTTTTTATTACTTTTATTCTCTGTGACAAGTGGGTGTCTGAGGTATATAACTGAGGTATCAGTGCTTTTCCAAAGGCACCACGTACGCCCACAGAGCGAGGTTGCATTTTCATATTTATGCCATTTCTATTTTTGGTCTGATAGACAAATCATTTCCTTTGACCAATACTGCACAAACTTGTCCTGCGAATATTTAGGCTGTATTGTTGTTGGTAAACAACTGGTTAATTATTTTTATTTTAAAGAATAAATGTACATTTTGCTGAAACCATTTCTTCTTCTCTAGAAAATTAAGGTTTGCTTGTTTTTTTAAAATCATTCACTGTACAAAAAAGTCTACTGAATCTATGTATATGTTGGCTTTCTTAAAGGAATAAACTAAAATAAACATTACCCAAAGCTACCATATGGCTTTGGAGAACTTTCTGAGTAAGTTTTCATGTTGTCAAAAATATATCGACTGACATGGCAGTATTTTCCAGTCTCATTTACTACCTCTTTATCTTTCCCATATGCATCCCTTCTATTTAGCAATATAAGGTCATGCAGTGTTTCTGGACCCCTGTGTCTGTCTCTTCCTGCCTCATGAGTTTCTTGTGACATGTTTCACATTGCCTACGCTGTGACTGGGCTGAGTTTCAGCTGGGCCATAATGCTGAGTAATAGCAGGAAGAGCAGCGGGTCTTCAGGGCTTTTCCACATTTATTTGATCCTCGCTGGGAACACTGCAAGTCAGGAGGTCACATTTATTTTCTCTGGGTGCCATGGAGGTGACCTGCTTCCTCTAATAACAGTAAGAACATCTCAGGCACTGCAGCACGACTCCCATTTCCTGTCGTATCCATTCATTACAACTGTTCTTTCCCTGTTCTCAGTGAGCATTTGAGAGTCTTTCACCTGATTGTGCTAGAAGACTCTCAAGATTGTGTTTTCATCTTTACATGATTATGAGGCCTTTCTATTTTATGTTAGAAAATGAAATCATTCTCTTTTTCCATATTTACATACACAAATCTGTTTAAATATATCGTATCACCAAGCTAGACACTTGACACATCATATTGTTAGGTCAACATTACAGCATATTCTTTCTAGAAACTGCCTATTTTTAAAATGTGACCCTGGACCACAAAATCAGTTTTAAGTTGCTGGTTTTATAGCCTAAAATGCATTGTATGGGTCATAATGAATGATTTTGCTTATATGCCAGTTAGATCATTAAGACCATAGATCAAAGATCATAAAGATCATTCCATGAAGATATTAAATGTCTTGCCCTAAATATATTAAACCTTAATTTTTGAATATTAGTATGAATTGCTAAGAACTTAATTTGTACAACTTTAAAGGTGATTTTCTCAGTACTTTTTTGCACCATTAGATTCAAATAGTTGTATCTCAGCCAAATATTGTCCTATCATAACAATCAATCCATACATCAATTGGAAGCTTATTTATTCAGCTTTCAGGCAATGTATAAATCTTTATTTAGAAAAATTGTCACTGGTTTTGTGGTCCAAGGTCACTGTTACGTATGCCAACTGGAGTGCCCTCGAACTCCATTGGAGGGCACTCCACCCCGGACTGTGTCCTCTTGTGTCTCCGCCCCCTTGTTTGTCATGGTTTTTGATTAGCTCCTCCTCACGTATCATCTCGCTATCTCGTCTTCTCTTGTATTCTCGTATTCTTGTATCTGTCCTCATGTAGTATTGAACCTAGTTTGTACAAAGCGTTTCCCGTGTTTTGTGTTCAGTCTTCCTGTGTACCAACCTTTGCCTTACCTTTTGGAATATTGCTCTGGATTGCCCCTCTTGGATTCTGTTTGCCGATCAACCGATCCCCCGAACTATTCTTGTACTTTTGCCTCCTCTATACCTGTTTGCCGTCTATCGACCCTGCCTGTACACCTGACCATGTTTACGAATAAAACTCTGCGTATGGAACCACACGTCCCCATCTCCTTTGTAACAGTCACAAATATTAACATAATTTAAAACATCTAACAACAAAATGTTTTTGCATTTTCTTGTGCAGTTTATCTGAATTAAAAAATATAAACTAGATTAGTGCCAGACTGTGTTATTTTGGTATTTAAATACTATTATTGTAATATTTCAAAGTAGCTTTTTTATTATAGTAAAAAACCAATTAAAATATTTTAAGTGAATTTACAGTTTATTCATTTTTATTAATGTTACTACTTACAGTAAGTTGCTTAGTTCACAAGTACAATACAACACGTTCAGTAGCAGCTACTGGTCTGTCAAATAGGGGAAGCTCATTTTCGGCCTACATCATAAAATTGTCTATTTATTTAAAAGTAAA